>JAODUO010003081.1:0-12500 GCA_025642075.2 Ridgeia piscesae
CCGTCCGCCCCTCCCTCCCTCCCCCCCTCCCTCTCTCTCTCTCTCTCCCTCTCTCCCTCCCTCCTCCCCTCTCTCTTCCCTCCCTCCCTCCCTCTCTGTCTCTCTCTCAGTATCTCTCTCTGTCTCTTTTTGTCTCTCTCTCTCTCTGTCTGTCGGTCTGCCTACCTGCCTGTCCCTGTCTCTCTCTGTGTCTCTCTCTCTCTGTCTCTATCTGTCTCTAACTGTATATGTCTATCTGTCTCTACGTCTCTGTGTCTCTCTGTCTCTGTGTCTCTCTCTCTGTCTCTCGCGTGTGTGTTGCTCTCTCGCTCTCTCTCACTCTTGCTCTCTGTGTCTATCTCTGTGTCTCTCTGTCTCTATGTGTGTGTCTCTCTCTCTCGCTCGCTCTCTCTCCCTCCCTCTCTCTCTCCCTCTCTCCCTCCCTCTGTCTTTCTCTCGCTCGCTCGCTCACTCCCTCTCTCTCCCCCTCTCTCTTCTCTGCTCTCGCTCTCTCTCTCTCTCTCTCAGTCTATCTCTCAGTTTATCTCTTAGTCTATCTCTCTGCCTCTCTTTTCAGCAACGCTCACCCAGTGTACTCTCTTTCACTTTCACTTTACTTTATTGTCCTTAAAAAGGATATGCATTTTTCAACTCATGATCACATCTAAAATATATGGGATGGTCTCAACAAAATGCAAATGAATTTCCAGATGTATCCACTACAAGAACAATTCAACCGGGTGACATCAATATGACTCATTTAGCATTCAACATTCTAATGGCTACCGGCACAAAACTCCTTATAAATTGTGAAGTAAAAGTTTATGAGACAAAATCCTAGTTTCAGTACATTCAATTAAGTATTGTAAAAACTACTTTAAATATATATTCAAATAATGTGAATTTTTGTTTAAAATTATAGCTCTATGTCTGGTAATAAATATTCTGTAAGTATCTGGCCTATTCATTAAAAATCAGAAATGCCTTCAGCGGTTTTCTAAACTGACTAATGTTATAAACTGATGTTCTCACACCTGTGTCTACCCAGTGCGTAGATAAGGACACTCGTTTGAATGGTGATACAAGCACGAGAAGTCTCATTGAGCAACTCATTTCTCACCATCAACACTGCTACTTAGGCAGTTGCATCGGCGTCCAATAGAATATCGAATTAAATTTAGCTTGGCTACTGTTATGTACCGTACTCTTTCTACTCAACAACCAACATGAGTAGTTAATGTGCTTCTTTCTATTATATATCTCCAGGATGCTTAGATCATCCGTTTCTAAATAACGTTTTGTTCCTAAAACTAAGCTCAGTATTGACAAACGTGTTTTCTCAGTAGTTACGCCAACAATCTGGAATCACGCCGTATTTTAATTAAATCTTCTGAAACAATAGCTACGTTTTGCAACAAACGTAATAACATATTTATTTGAAATTCCGGCGGATCCATGCTCCAATGACGACTTTTGCCTGTCCCCACTAATGATTATGCCAAATATTTTGTTGGTTGCGCCTCTGAGAATGATTTTTGAAGGATATAGGCGTAATAGTAACACTTCTATATCTTATAGAAGTGTTACATTTATTATTATATTATTATTATAATTAATTTATTGTCCATTAACTAATTCAAAATACAAATACATTATATACGACGGGGGGTGTGTGCGCGTGTTATTGAGTGTTTGAGCCGCAGATCAGGCGGCTGAAATCAGTTATGGTTTCAGCCTGGACCTGCGACTCGTTAAGTTGGTTCCAGTCAATTATTGTTTAAAAAAATGAATTCTTAAATTGTTCAGCGTGGGCTGTAGGTACTATGAAACATCTGGTGTTGTTGGTTGTTAGTTGTTGGACACAATTTGAGGATACATGGTCTTTTGGGGGCGGAAGAATGTTTCAGTGGGGAGGGCTGGGATAGATCCTCTAACAGTTCGGTACATAAATTTTAGTGTTTGGTCGCGTCGTCTATTGGCTAATGTGTCGAAGGTTGGTGAGCATGGTTGTGACAGATCATGGGTGTCTAGAGCGGTAGTCTCCAGTGATGAAGCGAGCTTGTACATTCCACAATTAATCAATTTGGATATTGACAGAGGTATAATACAATGAATGTTAAGTTGTTGTTCATCCTGGATATCCGGGAACATTTCGACCGTGTAACAATAACATACCAACAATCTTCGATTATAATAAGTACGTGTCAAAGAAACTACCCGGATGTTGCAGGCAACTTCCATAAGTGGGTGTACGCCACCCGCGGCTGTGCCATCCTGTGGGTACACCCAAAGCACCACAAGGTTATCAGGCCCATAACGACGGGACACTACTTCAACCATGAGATATGGCAGGAAGATTTTATGACGCAGGGCACGGCCGATAACACAGCGTACTACACGTGCAGGAAAGCAACGGAGTTTTATGAAGGTATCGGTGGCATGGTTAGTATACTATGTAGTGTGTTTATCCTTATTCCGTTGTCCATGTCGTGAAGTTAACTGCTGTCGAGTCCAATCGATGATGCTCACGTCGTTCTGGTTTGTATCACATTTTGCTGTTTCGAACTTTCAAACTCCGTCATGCTAAATACAAGAAAACACATTATATTCATCTGTCGGGCAACTGTTCGTTCACACATTATCTTATACGATCGTTTAATGATATGTCACCCATTCTGGATCAAAGTAACATAGTATACGCGTTAAATGTGAACGTGTGGGCGTATAAATGTGTCCACAATTCTCTCCTTCAGGAGGCCATTGTCGGGTACAACTCCCAGTTGGCGGACGAAGCTGTGGCACTACTGACAGCGGCATGGGGAACGGGAAAGTTCCCGATACCTAAGGATATGGAAGCGCCATGCATGCGTGTCGTGAGGCTGCCAGACTTGACACAGTTCCCCGTTGAGCAGGATCCGGAGGCAAGAGTCGGCAACTTTAGGCGCTAGTGTAGTCGGTAGACTAGTTGTTGCATCATGGCGGCAGTTCGTATAATGCTAAAGAATGACGTATATATGTGCGCGCGCGCGTGTGTGTGTGTGTGCGCGCGCGCGTGTGTGAATGTGTGTTTATTATGTAAAGACAAACAAACACGCAAAATAATGGAAGAAGGGTGTGTGTATATGCGTGAGTGCGTGGTGTGTGCGTGTGTGCATGTATGAGTGTGAGAGAGAGGCGTGTATGCGTGGGTGGATGTATGTATGTGTCTGAGTGTGTGTCTATCATGTACATACATGGATACATACAAACAAACAAACAAACAAACATACATACATACACACACGCACTCACACACACACATACACACACGCACGCACGCACGCACTCACACACACACCCACGCACGCACGCACGCACACACACACACACACAAACACAGCATTACAACGTGAAGATGTAGTGGCGATATAAAAATTAAATTAAATTCGACAACTTAGACATAATAAAACTGCTTATAAATATAGTTACAAGGGAACTAAGTATAAATATTGTTTTATGTAAAACTAAGATATATATATATATATATATATATAAATGTTTACACAAAACACTATTTTATACTTAGGTCAGTTGTAATTATATTTAAACTGGCAGTGTGTTTAGTTTTATTTTCCCCTCTCTCCACCAGACGGTGTTCGGAGACATGTTGCCACTAATAAAGACGTTAGCTGATAGATTTCGGATCTACGCAGTCATTCTACATATCTACGGCGAACCGTGGGTGCGAATCTCGTCACAGGTATGACTTTTTCGGTATTTTCTTTTCGTCTTAGTCGTGGCCGGCACCATTAAATGCTTGTTCAAATGCTTGCACACGCCATTCGTTGGATGCATAAATAGTATCTGTCGTTTTAGCAATCCCGGTTAGAAAAATTATAGTTATGTTGTTTTTAGATGTGAGCTGCACATTTGTTCTGGTTGACTATCAATATACAGTAGAGTTAAGTCGATAGCGAAATCGGTTAAACCAAATACTTCATGAATTGTAATGTATATGTATCTGCGCAAGACACACTGACATCGTCAAACTGATTCCTGTTGCAGGTGTATAACTCGCTGGATGACTACCGCAAGTTGGCAGACGCAATTCTGACCCTACAACAAGAGGGCGTATGCAATCAAAACAATAGTTAAACAACGTTACAACAGCATGCTATCGATCTTTCCCACTATGACGTTTAGTCCGGCTTACGCAGTAAACGAAAACAACAGATGTCGGCGGACGAATGATGATGCCAAGGAAGGCATTGGAACCATACGATGCTCTCTCGTTCCCCCGTTACACCGTTCACACTACCACAGGACTACTGCCACGCTTAAATGGAGTGGGACTAGGTGTCATGCTTAAGGTGGGGTCAGCTGTCAGGCTGAAATGGAGAAGAATTAGAAGTCACGCTTACGTGGAGTGGGGTTAGCTATCACGCTTAAATGATGGGGGAATAGTTACCTGTCACGCTTAAATGCATGGAGTGGGTTTAATTAACTGTCACGTTTAAATGGAATGGGGCTATAGTCCCGTAGATTATACCAAAACATGTGACTGATATGTTTGCAAGAGCTATATAGAACATCCAACGACGAGAGCAGATAACCCTAGGTTTCTTCTTATTATATTCAGGAAGTAAGGTTCTCGTAAAGTTTACGTACCCTAACCCGTCACAGAATAAACACGTGGACACTTCTCGGTTACCGAATATACGTGACGCACCCTGGGTGTGCGTTACTGTCACAACTGCTTCCTGGATAGACCGCAACACGCGTGGCGGAACTTCTTCGGCTCTGTGCCGCGTTCCTATCCCTAAGACCCTCCAGGAATGCAAATACCGCCAGACTTTTGGAGGATGAACTCATCTACCATATCTGGATAAGCTTGGTTTGTCATGGCGTAGACCCGATCCCAAACGCGTCCATACTCCCCGTCCTCGTCCTGACGTACGGTGGACACTTCTCCCTGAAGTGGGTCTCCGGTTCGCCATTTTGACGTGTTCCCAGTACTTGTGGTATATAAAGCAATTTATTAATTATTATAATTTATGATAATTTATCATTAATGTTAATAAAAGTATCGTACACATGACTTATGTATGTCATTACTGGGGAATTCTTTGATGGCAGTTTTATATGAAATATTATTTAGTGTTGAGTATATACGTAATTTGTGTAATATTGTTGAAAAATGACGATAATTGTAATATTATATTAATAGAAGTAAAAAGGAGGTACGTATTGGTCTTCGTCACAATTTATAACAAAACCAGTATAATTGAAAAAGTAATCTTCTTGTGACTTTCTCGGACATCGTTGTGTTGAAAATAATGAATGGATGGGGATTCACGATGACTATCAAACTGCGCCGAACTGAAACATCTCAATGGGGTGCATGTTAGCACAACTCATGATATGTTATATTATGGAAGTGAGAACTTGTATCAAGTTTGGTGCGGTGCGTTTTGTGAGACGTCCATACCTTCGTTCGTGTCTATTATAATCTTCTTTCCCCTACATTGTTTGCACGACATTTAGAAACAAACGGTACACGACTTCATTGCTTTTCAGTTTGAGTATTTTACGAAATGGTACATGGAATGGTGTAAAAGCACCGTCAGCAATCAACCAGTCATTTAGGTTAGATAACAATTACATGTTGCTAAAATAGTTGCAGCTGAGAGAATGTGCGAGCCGGGGACTTAAACACATTTGCTGACGCACGTCTTAATGTTGTAGATATTAGAACTAAAATACAATCTCTATTTGTCAAACAAGTTCTGCAATTAATTAAAGAGCATAGAGTCAAGTGGACCTTCTTAGCAGTGTATTGGCTGGGTATACACCTTAAAGAGATTTGATTTAACAAGATTTAACACGTTTGCCATCTAGAGATTCAACTCTAGATGGCAGGTGGACTAGGAAGCCATTTGGCTTATCGAGAGTCCAACCTAGCTATCTAAGTATACCCCACCCGTCCAATTTATTTTTAAACATATTAACAATACTAGCACCTACACAATCAGCTGATAATCTGTTCCATTCGTTTACTGTTCTTTGTGAAAATTAAAATGTTCTAATCTCCAGTCTACACTGCTTCTTTGCTAATGTAACTCCATGTCCTCTAGTCCTTCTCTCTTCCTTGACCGTGAAGAAAATATTTCTGTCAATATTTGCATACCCATTCAATATATTAAACACCTCAATCTGATCTCCTCTCAATCTTCTGGTTTCTAGTGTTGTTAAATCACATTCTTTTAGACGCATTTCATAACTAATATTCCTGAGTTTTGGTATCATTTTGGTTGCTCTCCTTTGTACTCTTTCTAGCATATGAGCGATATGGCCTCCATGCTTTTATATAATATTCTAAATGAGGCCTAACTATTGTTTTATACAGCGGTATTATTAGTTCTTTTTCTTTGTACACTATATTTCGCCTAATTAATCAAGAATTTGGTTTCCCTTCGCTGCTGCAATTCCACACTGCTCTGATACCTTCATGTCAGCACTAATAATTAACCCTAAGTCCTTTTCCTTTAAGGTACTATTTAGTAGAGTACCACCCATCGTATATTGTGCATCTTCATTCCCATGACCTGTGTGGAGGCACTTAAACTTTCAAAAATTAAACAGCATTTTCCACTTCTCAGACCATTCTGTCAACTTATTAAGACCATTTTGTAAATGCTGTCTATCTGCATCACTTTTAATTTTCCTAAACACTTTTGTGTCGTCCGCAAACTTCAACACCTTGCTTGTTATGTCATCATCCAAACCATTGATATATATATATATATATATATATATATATATATATATATATATATATATATATATATATAAGAATAAAATAGGTCCCAGTACTGATCCCTGCAGTACTCCACTCAAAACGGATTTCCAGTTTGAAACCTCCCCATCAACTACTACTCTTTGTCTTCTATCAATAAGCCATTTTTTATCCAGTTAATCTTACCATTTCCTATGCCATGGGCCTTTAGTTTAAGTAGTAATCTTTGTTGTGGCACTTTGTCAAAGGCTTTATTAAAAACTAAGTAGATTATATCTACCCACTTTGTGATATCTTCCAAAAAACACAACATATTTGTTAAGCATGACCTCGCTTTTAAAAACCCATGTTGAGATGGGTTTATACATTTATTTTTAACAAGAAAATCAACCAAGTGATCTTTAATTAGTCTTTCTAATAGTTTGCAAATCACCGATGTTAAACTCACTGGTCTATAGTTTTCTGACTTGTTTCTCGAACATTTTTAAAATAATGGTATACTATTTGCTTCTTTCCATTCTAACGGAACTATTCCCTCCTCTAATGACAAATTGAACACTGTTGCAAGCGGTATGCTGATTTGTTCTACAATTTCCGATAGTAATTTGGGAGGAATCCCATCGACTCCAGGTGATTTATTATTCTTCATATCTCTTATTTTCCTAGCTACCATTGTTTGGGTTACAATTGGTAGTCCTAAATAGCCAGACTCTCTCACTTCGAACTTAGTCTCAAATACTGGTAATATACTAATATCATCCCTGGTAAACACCGAACTAAAGTACTCATTTAGGTTTTCTGCCATTAAGAATCCCTCGTTATTATGTTTCCATCACTACCTTCTAGAGGACCGACCTTATACTGAACTTTCTGTTTACTTCGAACATACGCATAAAAACTCTTCTGTCATGTTTTATATTAAAAGCTATTTTTGTTCGTAGCTTCTCTTTGAATTTCTAATTTCAGCTGTAGCTTGGTTAAGTGCTTCTTTATAAATGCTATAGTCTTCTTCACTTCCAGTATTTCTATATGTCTTCCACATCTATATGTCTTCCACATCATTTGTTGGAATTAAAGAGTACGTAGTTCTGCCTTTACCCACCATAAATGTCATGGTGCTGGTTCACGTCCGGGCAATCTAGTCGGAGAGACAAGCCGTCAATCCATGCCTTTTCGAAGACTTTTAGAGTTATTAAAAAAATTAACCATTGCCTAGAACTGTGTCAGCTTAGAACATGTTAAATGCGCTTCTTTCGAGTTTGACTTGCTCAGCGCAACATAATCGGCACATCCATGATCGTTCGACAGACAGTCACACGTGCGTGGACAGCCCGTCTCTGCCACGCTCCACGACTGTCGTCCGGTACAAAATTACGCAACATATACTGGAGCGCCAGCGACCGATGTCGCTTCGATCAGCGCAACAACTTGTCTCTTGTTTCGGCAGGCCGCATCTATTCACACTCATTCAGCCGGATCGTGTTTACAAATACGCCGAAAGCTGATATAACCACGTGTGTATATATATATATATATATATATATATATATATATATATATATATATATATAATATATATATATATTATATTTATTATATAAATATTAATAATAACAGCAATAAAGTCGGGCACCTACCGTGGCCAAGCAGAACAATGGCGCCAGCTGCTATTGGAATTGCCAATGAGTATACCCGGGATGGAAAATACTGGTGAATGATGTAATCTTCATCCAGAAATAGCTGCCAACCAATTGACCATACAAGTCATCTAGCCGTTCGCAGCTCAATGGTACATTTGATGCCGCCATTAAAGAGAGTGTACCAGCTACTCAGCCCAGAATTGGCGAAACCCTTATTTGTAACTGGTGTCCAATGATACACAATGGCACTGGTCAGACCGAATGCAAACTATTTATTAAACTCAATCGATAAGCAAATACAATATGGCTTCATATGTTGATGAGGATAAGAGATAAAATGTCCAGGCTGTATTTAATATTGTCTTACACATTATTTATCGCCACTAGCGCCCTCTTGTTTTAGGGTCAGAATTGCGTCTGCCAACTTGCGGTAGTCGTCCAACGAGTTATACACCTGCAACAGGAATCAGTTTGACGATGTCAGTGTGTCTTGCGCAGATACATATACATTACAATTCATGAAGTATTTGGTTTAACCAAGTTCGCTATCGACTTAACTCTACTGTATATTAATAGTCAACCAGAACAAAGGTGCAGCTCACATCTAAAAACAATAGAACTAATGTTTTTGTAACCGGGATTGCTAAAAACGACAGATAGTATTTATGCATCCAACGGATGGCGTGTGCAAGCATATGAACATGCATTTAATGGTGCTTGGCGACGACAATGACGAAAACGAAAAGAAACTACCGAAAAAGTCATACCTGTGACGAGATTCGCACCCACGGTCCGCCGTGGATATAGAGAGTGACTGCGTAGATCCGAAACCTATCAGCTAACGTCTTCATTAGTGGCAACATGTCTCCGAACACCGTCTGGCGGAGAGAGGAAGAAGACAACCGTAAAACTAAACACATTGTCAGTTGTAATCGGACAACTTAGACACACAACTGCTTATAAATATAATTACAACTGAGCTAAGTATAAATAGTGTTTTGTGTAAAATTAGGATTATATATATATCCTAATTTTACATAAACAATATGTGTGTGTATCTGTGTATATAATAAAAACACACACTCAGACGCATACACTCACCCACCCACGCACATACATTTCTCACATAGTTATATACACACGTACGCACGTATGTACGTATACATGCACGCACGCCCGCACGCACGCACACACGCACGCACGCCCCATGCATGCTCACACACCCTTCTTCCCTTATTTAGTGTGTGTATGCTTTTGCGCGCGCGCGCCACACACACACACACACACACACACACACACACACACACACACACACACACACACACACACATCCTTTAGCATTATACGAACTACCGCCATGATGCAACAACTAATCTACCGACTACACTAGCGCTCCTAAAGTTGCCGACACTTGCCTCCGGATCCTGCTCAACGGGGAACTGTGTCAAGTCTGGCAGCCTCACGACACGCATGCATGGCGCTTCCATATCCTTAGGTATCGGGAACTTTGCCGTTCCCCATGCCGCTGTCAGTAGTGCCACAGCTTCGTCCGCCAACTGGGAGTTGTACCCGACAATGGCCTCCTGAAGGACACATTTATACGCCCACACGTTCACATTTAACGCGTATACTATGTTACTTTGATCCATAATGCGTGACATATCATTAAACGATCGTATAAGATAATGTGTGAATATAATGTGTTTTCTTGTATTTAGCATGCCGGAGTTTGAAAGTTCGAAACAGCAAAATGTAATACAAACCAGAACGACGTGAACATCATCGATTGGACTCGACAGCAGTTAACTTCACGACATGGAAAACGGAATAAGGATAAACACACTACATAGTATACTAACCATGCCACCGATACCTTCATAAAACTCCGTTGCTTTCCTGCACGTGTAGTACGCTGTGTTATCGGCCGTGCCCTGGGTCATAAAATCTTCCTGCCATATCTCATGGTTGAAGTAGTGTCCCGTCGTTATGGGCCTGATAACCTTGTGGTGCTTTGGGTGTACCCACAGGATGGCACAGCCGCGGGTGGCGTACACCCACTTATGGAAGTTGCCTGCAACATCCGGGTAGTTTCTTTGACACGTACTTATTATAATCGAAGATTGTTGGTATGTTATTGTTACACGGTCGAAATGTTCCCGGATATCCAGGATGAACAACAACTTAACATTCATTGTATTATACCTCTGTCAATATCCAAATTGATTAATTGTGGAATGTACAAGCTCGCTTCATCACTGGAGACTACCGCTCTAGACACCCATGATCTGTCACAACCATGCTCACCAACCTTCGACACATTAGCCAATAGACGACGCGACCAAACACTAAAATTTATGTACCGAACTGTTAGAGGATCTATCCCAGCCCTCCCCACTGAAACATTCTTCCGCCCCCAAAAGACCATGTAATGTATCCTCAAATTGTGTCCAACAACTAACAACCAACAACACCAGATGTTTCATAGTACCTACAGCCCACGCTGAACAATTTAAGAATTCATTTTTTTAAACAATAATTGACTGGAACCAACTTAACGAGTCGCAGGTCCAGGCTGAAACCATAACTGATTTCAGCCGCCTGATCTGCGGCTCAAACACTCAATAACACGCGCACACACACCCCGTCGTATATAATGTATTTGTATTTTGAATTAGTTAATGGACAATAAATTAATTATAATAATAATATAATAATAAATGTAACACTTCTATAAGATATAGAAGTGTTACTATTACGCCTATATCCTTGAAAAATCATTCTCAGAGGCGCAACCAACAAAATATTTGGCATAATCATTAGTGGGGACAGGCAAAAGTCGTCATTGGAGCATGGATCCGCCGAAAAGTAATGGTGCAGAAGCAATTTCAAATAAATATGTTATTACGTTTGTTACAAAACGTAGCTATTGTTTCAGAAGATTTAATTAAAATACGGCGTGATTCCAGATTGTTGGCGTAACTACAGAGAAAACACGTTTGTCAATACTGAGCTTAGTTTTAGGAACAAAACGTTATTTAGAAACGGATGATCTAAGCATCCTGGAGATATATAATAGAAAGAAGCACATTAACTACTCATGTTGGTTGTTGAGTAGAAAGAGTACGGTACATAACAGTAGCCAAGCTAAATTTAATTCGATATTCTATTGGACGCCGATGCAACTGCCTAAGTAGCGGTGTTGATGGTGAGGAATGAGTTGCTCAATGAGACTTCTCATGCTTGTATCACCATTCAAACGAGTGTCCTTATCTACGCACTGGTTAGACACAGTTGTGAGAACATCAGTTTATAACATTAGTCAGTTTAGAAAACCGCTGAAGGCATTTCTGATTTTTAATTACCAGGCCAGATACTTCCAGAATATTCATACAGCTATGTTTATATATTTCGCATTATGTTAATGGCTATTTAAAGTAGTTTTACAATACTTTATTGCATATACTGAAACTAGGATTTTGTCTGATTAACATTTACTTAACAATTTGTAATTTATTTATATATTATTCTATTTAGTTATCTTATGTGCGATTTTGGTTTTAGATTTATGTTGTACACACCCGTGAACGTGGCTTTATCCCGGGATTTGATGGCGTCTGAATAAGTTTTATTATTATTATTTATTATTATTATTACTCACCGAGCGTGACCTACCTGTGAAGAAATCAACTCCACCTTGTCCCAACTCCTCCAGGTTTAAGGCGACTTGACCAGGGCCGTGGGCTCCATCCAGTAGAACCAACACGCCCCGTTCTCGACACAACTTAGTCAGCTCCATGTACGGCATGGCTGTGGCTGTTGGGCTGGATATCAGTTCTGAGACAACGACATCACGATTAAGAGAGGCTGACTCTTTTATATTGATTAAATTATATCTGTAAGACCAGAATAAAACATTTGAAAGTATTCTAATTGCGTGTAGTAAGCCAATCATTTTCGTCAAAGTAAAAATACCATTCACGTTGATAAATGTAAACACATTGAATGGTTGTGTACATTTTGAGAACAATTTCGCACATGTATCTCACACATGCATGCATACACACACACACACACCATCACACACACACACACACACACACACACAC
>JAODUO010003082.1:0-14892 GCA_025642075.2 Ridgeia piscesae
GATGTGAAAGAAGGGATGATGTGGTGAGTGATGTGAAAGAAGGGAGTGATGTGAGATGGGAGTGATGTGAAAGAAGGGAGTGATGTGAGATGGGAGTGATGAAAAGAAGGGATGATGTGAGATGAAGTGATGTGAAAGAAGGGAGTGATGTGAGATGGGAGTGATGTGAAAGAAGGGAGTGATGTGAGATGGGAGTGATGTGAAAGAAGGGAGTGATGTGAGATGGGAGTGATGTGAAAGAAGGAGTGATGTGAGATGGGAGTGATGTGAAGATGGGAGTGATGTGAGATGGAGTGATGTGAAAGAAGGGAGTGATGTGAGATGAGTGATGTGAAAGAAGGGAGTGATGTGAGATGGGAGTGATGTGAAAGAAGGGAGTGATGTGAGATGGGAGTGATGTGAAAGAAGGGAGTGATGTGAGATGGGAGTGATGTGAAAGAAGGGAGTGATGTGAGATGGGAGTGATGTGAAAGAAGGGAGTGATGTGAGATGGGAGTGATGTGAAAGAAGGGAGTGATGTGAGATGGGAGTGATGTGAAAGAAGGGAGTGATGTGAGATGGGAGTGATGTGATGGAATGATGTCAGAAAATGACATGAGCAGGGAGTGATGTAAACAAGTGGACTGATGTGACAGATGACATGTCAGTGACAGGCTACAGGAGGGATGTGATAGGGAATGACACTGGACAAGGAAGTGACATGTAAGCAGGGATGTGGGATAAGGAGTGATGTGGGAGAGGAGTGATGTAGGGGATGGGGTAAATAAGTGGCACTGGCTCCAGTGGTATCAGCGAGTCAATAAACACGACCACCTGGAGGGGCTACAGTTACTCTGGCAGCTGGCAACCCACAACTATTTCAAGTGGCCAAACTTAGCTGCTCCTCGGCTCTGCTCGCTCCGCATGGAGTAGTAATCCAGAACCCCAGAGATGGCCCATACATCAACATGTCCACTTTGGGTTGTACTCGACTTGCACCTTATAACATACCTCCAGAACTCGCTGGCAAATCAGCCTATAAACCTCGGTGATGAATACCGCCATAAACCCACGAGTCATGTGTGAGCAATAAACCTGGTCGGTAAAAACTGGCAGATTTATTGGAAAACATGACGAAATAATTTCGCCAAAGCACAGAGCCGGCCACGAATAAAGAGCGAACTGCTTAGCAAAGAAACGTGACAAATGAGGAATTAGAGGTAGATATTATGTAATAAAAACTATTTCCTGTGGCCGTACAGCAAGTCATGCTAAACATCGTTTATTTTACATCTTGTATGTGTCAGGATGTTCATCAGCACAGTTGGCGAGTGTCAGTCCAAATGTGTAGAGAGAGAAACAGAAGATTTGCACCTGGAGCATGTATCTACTAATCCCCGTGGCAAGTGGCAATGAACAGCCAGGAAGGAGAGCAGGAACAGGACAAATAACAGGACAAATAACAGGACAACGCTGTCTTGGCATTCACCATTCACTGTCTCTGCTTCATTTCACATGGTATGTGGCTAATTACTAATCTACAGGTGGCGTACAACAGTACATACCAATCTATACACAATATATATTTTACACAAAATCATGTCTTGACATTCCAGTGATACATATAATAAGTGTGAGATCTACACGTATACAATATATAATTATAATATGTATGTATTATAATATGTCTGTATGTATGTACATACGTGCGTACGTATGTATGCATGTATATTTATATGATGTATAAGTGTGTGTGTGTGGGGGGGGGTGTGTGTGTTTTTTTGATGTATGTGTGTGTAAAATTGATATTGCATGGTAGTGTTATGAGTGGAAAATTGTCTTTTTTTTTTTTTTTTTTTTTTTTTTTTTTTTTTTTTTTTTTTTTTTTTTTTTTTTTTTTTTTGGGGGGGGGGGGGGGGGGGGGGGGGGGGGGGGGGGGGGGGGGGCAAGAGTTATAATGACGGGATAATTGTCTTGTGAAGAACAGAAAGGACATTTAACATAGCATTATCCACATCCACAGTCCTCACACACATCAACAAATTACCCCATCTCTTCTGTGTCTACCCTGACAGGACCACCCTTTGATTGGGAAATAATCCCTAATGGTAGCATCACCCAGACACCCTACAACCAGGTGGCAGTGTAAGTAAGTAGCCTCAGGGAAGAAGGAGACAGGCGGGAGCATGCCCTGCCCGGGAGCTGGGAGTAGGAGTGAGTGTGAGAGGCTGCCGCCAGCCTTCAACCAGGTGGCCAGATGGTTTCCCTCAAATGGGATCAGCAGCAGCAGGCTGCAGGAGCATCTGGAAGTGATTGGTGCTGGCGTGGAGGCAGCCTGTCTCGACCAGGCCCTGTGCTATCACCAGGCAATGACTGGCGCACGCACACGGGGACAGACTGGCGCCGTCGGTTATGAGGAAAACATGTGCATCTGGTGTGTGGAGCATCCTGAGAGGCCAGCACCAGCTAATGCACATAGCATGTTCAGCCACTGCCCACGTCTGGCTTCTCTCCTGCACCTGCGAGAGCCCCCCTACCCCCTCCCGTTTATCTCCCTCCCCACTCTCCCAAACACGCTTTTGTCTCCAGCCTATCTGCCCTTGCTTATCGCTTTGACATGTTTTCTCCCAAATTGCCCTCTAGTTTGTCCACTCCCTCCCACACTCCCGTGTTTTCCCACTCTCCCCTTTCCTTATCCCGTCTAGTTTCCTTCCAGTCAACACAATAAATAACATCCATATGCTTCCTGCACAAAACAAACAACAAACAACACTTTCTTTACGGTGGGAAGATTAACACTGCCGAGAGAACTGAAACACTAGGGATCACTTCAACCAAAAAAATTTAGGGAAAACATCCCCACAAGAACTAGGATTTAGAAATGACACCCATAAATAAGTCTAGTGTCAAGTGTCACATGATAACATGCGTCACCAATAAGTTATGTAGACTGGAGCCTACAATATGAGTGGAATATCAAATATCTGAGTAATGTTTCTCTGCCAGGATGTGAAGTCTCAAAAGACGTTATTTGTTAGTCAGATTTTCCCCTGAATCTGTAACAAAAAGGAGCACCGCGGTGTCGGTAAATTACAAGAATATTGGCACAAACATAATACTATGTTATGCAATAATACTATGCAGCCTGGGTTCTGACAGCGTGACCATTGATTCCTTGGAATAAAAACAATAATATTGGTTATACAGTGTTTTACTGACAGCTGTCAATCAAAGATATTAACAGTAATTTCATGAAAATGATGTATGGTTAGCAAAATTTACTGCTCAATTCTCTGGAAACCTCTAAATCTATACTTTGTTTCGTGGAAATGGAATTTTCAAATGCTTAATAATTATATTGTTACATGTATGACTTATGTTCACAATTCATTTATACAGGAACCTTGCGAATCTGGACACATATTAGGGACAAGTGTGCAAAATGCACACTTATAATGAAGAGTATAATAAATGAATAAAAAAATTAAATTTAAATTATTTAAATTAATAGAAAATGTTGAGGCAATATATACTAAATAGATCAACTTCTGAGTAACTGTTTATATTTTGAAAGTGAAATTAAAATATATTTTACGAGCATTATAAAATAGCTGCACTCTTTTATACTTCTTACTATTGTGTGTTCGTTACAATTTCCACAAATATGAATCTTTTTAACACTAACTACCCAGCTAAATGCAAGAAAGTCAATAATTTACAGCTCGCAAAAACCTGCATTATACTCCATTGTGTAGGCAATTTCATGTCAAACACCTGGATCGTTTGGATGAATGTTTGATGAGTTGAGCTGTTTGATCTCGAGAGTTTACAATAAGCAGTCTTGACAGGTGTGGAACCGCTGTCTTCACACATTTCAAGGTGTTTAACTTAACCCTTGTTTATTTGAGCAAGCCATTAAGTGAAACATCCACATGTTCGTTGTTGCAGGTTGTTTTCAGTTATGGTGTTGGGAAGGAGGTATCAGAGGGGGCTTGCAGGGGACCGGAGCAGCCATTTATCACTCCCAGGGGATCGGGATCACACCCGCGGAGTGAGTGGTTTATTGAAGCAAATTTCTTCCCATTTCATTGCTGCTCCTAATACAGCTATAAAGCCACAGAGGTCATCCCCCGGGGACACCCCCTGTCTTCCCCCCCGGGGAGTTTCCCCCAACAAACAACACGGGGTTGAACCCCGGCCCCAACCCCTTTTAACTTCACCCTTGGCCAGGGGTCCTTTTTTTACACTGGCCAAACCCCCAATTCCTGCCAAACCTTGGGACTTTGTCTTCCCGTGACCCCCGGGGGAACCAAACCCCATCCAAGGGGGCCCTGTTACTGTGGGCGGGGAACCAGATTTGGGGGCCCATCCCGGGGAAAGGGGGTAAAAAAAAATTTGGGGGTTTTTCATTTGGAAAATTTCGTGGAGAAGGGGTGTTTGAAAATTGTTTTGGAATTTGTTTTTGTAAAAAGGGGGCCATTAGGGGGCCCAAAAAACATAAAGAGGGAAACCAAACCCCAAATATAATAAAAAAGGGAAAAATTATTTTGACAGGGGGCCATGTTTGTAAACCCCCTTTTTATCTTGGCCCACTGACATGAAAAGGGGGCCCCTGCAGACAGGGGGCCCGCTGTCAGGGGGAATGCAGTGGCCCACTGCATGTGCGGGCCCCCCCTGCATATGCAGGGGGCCCCTGCATATAAAGGGGGCCCACTGCATGTGCGGGCCCCCCAAATGCATGTGCAGGGGGCCCGCTGTCAGGGGGAATGCAGTGGCCCCTTGCATGTGCAGGGGGCCCCCTAAGGGGCCCCTTGTAAAAAGGGCCAATACCCTAAAAATGGGAGGGGCTTACAGCCCAATCACTACATACCACAAAAGGGTGGGCCCATAAAAAAAACCCTTTTTCACAGCAGCCCCCAAAGGGCCCCAGGGCCCCGGGGGGCCAACTCTCGTGCCCCACTGCATCATGACAGGGGCCACTGCATCATGACAGTGGGCCACTGCATCGTGACAGCGGGCCAATGCATCGTGACAGCGGGCCACTGCATCGTAACAGTGGGCCAAGTATAAATGTATCACAATTCACTGCCATGTAAACTAATATAATTTGCTTTGTTATTATATTATTGCTTTGGTTTCTCCTCTTTATGTTTCTGCCAGCCTCAATGCTATTTGTACATGTCAGTGCAATAACAATACAAACACCATTCTCCTACTGAATATTCTCAAGTGACACCCCTTTCAATTTTTCTGTTTTGTGACCCCCCTTTTTTCCCCCCCAGGATGACTGAGGTCTGGTGTGACAGTCCACGTGACACAGTGTCTCCCCTCTTGGCCATGTGGGTTGTGTCTCCCCGGCCTGCGCCTCACGTGGAAGACACCAGTCCCTTAAGTCTGGTCAGTGTCAACTTAGTGGATGTTGTCCAGATGTCCATCAGCTGTCCACTGTCCAGCTGACAGTGCTGCAGGGTCTTGGGCCAGCATTCATTAGCCCTGCTAGATTGATAGATGGGCAAAGTCTCCCCAGTGGAAGGGGAAGACAGGGGGTGTCCCCGGGGGATGACCTCTGTGGCTTTATAGCTGTATTAGGAGCAGCAATGAAATGGGAAGAAATTTGCTTCAATAAACCACTCACTCCGCGGGTGTGATCCCGATCCCCTGGGAGTGATAAATGGCTGCTCCGGTCCCCTGCAAGCCCCCTCTGATACCTCCTTCCCAACACCATAACTGAAAACAACCTGCAACAACGAACATGTGGATGTTTCACTTAATGGCTTGCTCAAATAAACAAGGGTTAAGTTAAACACCTTGAAATGTGTGAAGACAGCGGTTCCACACCTGTCAAGACTGCTTATTGTAAACTCTCGAGATCAAACAGCTCAACTCATCAAACATTCATCCAAACGATCCAGGTGTTTGACATGAAATTGCCTACACAATGGAGTATAATGCAGGTTTTTGCGAGCTGTAAATTATTGACTTTCTTGCATTTAGCTGGGTAGTTAGTGTTAAAAAGATTCATATTTGTGGAAATTGTAACGAACACACAATAGTAAGAAGTATAAAAGAGTGCAGCTATTTTATAATGCTCGTAAAATATATTTTAATTTCACTTTCAAAATATAAACAGTTACTCAGAAGTTGATCTATTTAGTATATATTGCCTCAACATTTTCTATTAATTTAAATAATTTAAATTTAATTTTTTTATTCATTTATTATACTCTTCATTATAAGTGTGCATTTTGCACACTTGTCCCTAATATGTGTCCAGATTCGCAAGGTTCCTGTATAAATGAATTGTGAACATAAGTCATACATGTAACAATATAATTATTAAGCATTTGAAAATTCCATTTCCACGAAACAAAGTATAGATTTAGAGGTTTCCAGAGAATTGAGCAGTAAATTTTGCTAACCATACATCATTTTCATGAAATTACTGTTAATATCTTTGATTGACAGCTGTCAGTAAAACACTGTATAACCAATATTATTGTTTTTATTCCAAGGAATCAATGGTCAGCTGTCAGAACCCAGGCTGCATAGTATTATTGCATAACATAGTATTATGTTTGTGCCAATATTCTTGTAATTTACCGACACCGCGGTGCTCCTTTTTGTTACAGATTCAGGGGAAAATCTGACTAACAAATAACGTCTTTTGAGACTTCACATCCTGGCAGAGAAACATTACTCAGATATTTGATATTCCACTCATATTGTAGGCTCCAGTCTACATAACTTATTGGTGACGCATGTTATCATGTGACACTTGACACTAGACTTATTTATGGGTGTCATTTCTAAATCCTAGTTCTTGTGGGGATGTTTTCCCTAAATTTTTTTGGTTGAAGTGATCCCTAGTGTTTCAGTTCTCTCGGCAGTGTTAATCTTCCCACCGTAAAGAAAGTGTTGTTTGTTGTTTGTTTTGTGCAGGAAGCATATGGATGTTATTTATTGTGTTGACTGGAAGGAAAAGACGGGATAAGGAAAGGGGAGAGTGGGAAAACACGGGAGTGTGGGAGGGAGTGGACAAACTAGAGGGCAATTTGGGAGAAAACATGTCAAAGCGATAAGCAAGGGCAGATAGGCTGGAGACAAAAGCGTGTTTGGGAGAGTGGGGAGGGAGATAAACTGGAGGGGGTAGGGGGGCTCTCGCAGGTGCAGGAGAGAAGCCAGACGTGGGCAGTGGCTGAACATGCTATGTGCATTAGCTGGTGCTGGCCTCTCAGGATGCTCCACACACCAGATGCACATGTTTTCCTCATAACCGACGGCGCCAGTCTGTCCCCGTGTGCGTGCGCCAGTCATTGCCTGGTGATAGCACAGGGCCTGGTCGAGACAGGCTGCCTCCACGCCAGCACCAATCACTTCCAGATGCTCCTGCAGCCTGCTGCTGCTGATCCCATTTGAGGGAAACCATCTGGCCACCTGGTTGAAGGCTGGCGGCAGCCTCTCCCCTCACTCCTACTCCCAGCTCCCGGGCAGGGCATGCTCCCGCCTGTCTCCTTCTTCCCTGAGGCTACTTACTTACACTGCCACCTGGTTGTAGGGTGTCTGGGTGATGCTACCATTAGGGATTATTTCCCAATCAAAGGGTGGTCCTGTCAGGGTAGACACAGAAGAGATGGGGTAATTTGTTGATGTGTGTGAGGACTGTGGATGTGGATAATGCTATGTTAAATGTCCTTTCTGTTCTTCACAAGACAATTATCCCGTCATTATAACTCTTGCATGATATATGGGTGCATAGTTTTATATATGAACATAATGCATATAATAAAAAAAAAAAATACACAAAAACACCCCCCCCCACCCCACACACCCCCCCCCCCCCCCCCCCCTTAAAAAAAAAAAAAAAAAAAAAAAAAAAAAAAATTAACATCATATAAATATACATGCATACATACGTACGCACGTATGTACATACATACAGACATATTATAATACATACATATTATAATTATAAAATTGTATACTGTAGATCTCACACTTATTATATGTATCACTGGAATGTCAAGACATGATTTTGTGTAAAATATATATTGTGTTAGATTGGTATGTACTGTTGTACGCCACCTGTAGATTAGTAATTAGCCACATACCATGTGAAATGAAGCAGAGACAGTGAATGGTGAATGCCAAGACAGCGTTGTCCTGTTATTTGTCCTGTTTTTTTGTCCTGTTCCTGCTCTCCTTCCTGGCTGTTCATTGCCACTTGCCACGGGGATTAGTAGATACATGCTCCAGGTGCAAATCTTCTGTTTCTCTCTCTACACATTTGGACTGACACTCGCCAACTGTGCTGATGAACATCCTGACACATACAAGATGTAAAATAAACGATGTTTAGCATGACTTGCTGTACGGCCACAGGAAATAGTTTTTATTACATAATATCTACCTCTAACCCCTTTTTGTTTTCCAAATTTTAAATTTTTCTTGCCAAAAAGGTTTTTACCGACCAGGTTTATTGCTCACACATGACTCGTGGGTTTATGGCGGTATTCATCACCGAGGTTTATAGGCTGATTTGCCAGCGAGTTCGGGAAAGGTATGTTATAAGGTGCAAGTCGAGTACAACCCAAAGTGGACATGTTGATGTATGGGCCATCTCTGGGGTTCTGGATTACTACTCCATGCGGAGCGAGCAGAGCCGAGGAGCAGCTAAGTTTGGCCACTTGAAATAGTTGTGGGTTGCCAGCTGCCAGAGTAACTGTAGCCCCTCCAGGTGGTCGTGTTTATTGACTCGCTGATACCACTGGAGCCAGTGCCACTTATTTACCCCATCCCCAAATACTCCTCTCCCCCATAACCCTTATTTAAAATTTCCCCCCTTACAAAGCATTTCCTTGATTTCATTCCCAACATTTCCCTCCTTTCCTTTTCCCGCCTTCCCCTGTCCTTCCCTTTTTACCCTCCCTCCCATTCCTTTTCCCCTTTCCCTCCCCTCCCTCTCCCCTCCCTTTTTCCCCCCATCACTCCCAATCTCACTCCCCCCTTTTTTCCTTCCCTCTCCTCCTCCCTTTTTCCCAACCCCCTTTAAAAACCCCCCTTTTTTCCTCCCATCTCCCTCACTCCCCTTTTTTCCCTCCTTCCCCCTCCCTCCTTCCCTTTCCTTTCCCATCACTCCCATCCCCCTACTCCCTTCCCTTTTTCCTCATCCCATCTCACATCACCCCCCTTCCCCCTTTTCCCCTCCCCCCCCCTCCATCACTCCCCCTTTTACCTCCCTTCTTTCACATCACTCCCTTTTTCACATCACTCCCATCTCCCATCCTTCCCCCTTTTTTTCACTCCCCCTCTCCCTCCTTTCCCCTTTTTAAACCTTTCCCCTCCATCCTCCCTTCTTTTACATCCTTTTCCCCCTCCTTTCCTTTCCCTTTCCCCCTTTTCCCTCACCCCCTTTTCCCCCATCACTCCCTTTTTTTACATCACTCCCAAACTCCCCCCCCTTTTTCAAAACACTCCCATCCCCCATCCTTTCCCTTTCTTTCACATCACTCCCATCTCCATCACCTTCCCCCTTTTTCCCTCCCTCCCCCACTCCCCCTTCTTTCTCCCCCCTCCACCCCCCCTTTCCCTTTTTTCCCCACCCTCCCTCCCCATCCAAATCCCTTCCTTTTCCTACTTCCCCCTCACATCCTTTCCCTTTTTCCCTTTATCCCTTTTTCCTTTTACTCCCCTTTTAAACTCCCATCTACCAAAACCCCCCCCTTCCCTTTTCCAATTCCCCCGTATTTTTTACCAAACCCCTTTTTTTCACTTTTTCCCCCCTCTCACTCACCCCCCTTTTTCCCCCAATCATTCCCATTACTCCTTTTCCCTTTTTTCCCCATTTCCCCCCCTTTCACATCCCCCTTTTTTCACATCCTCCCACTCACATCCTCCCCTTCCCCCCCTTTTCCCCCCATCTCCTCTTCCCCTTTCACATCCTTCCCCTCCCCCTCCTCCCCTTTTTACATCACTTTCCCCCTCACATCCTCCCTTCTTTCCCTCCTCCCCTTTTCACACATCCCCCCTTTTACATCCTCCCCCCCATCATTTCCCCTTTTTTCCTTTTTTTCCCATCTCCTCCTCCCCTTTTTTCACATCACTCCCCTATTTTACATCACTCCCCTTCCATATCCCCCCAATTTCTTTCACATCACTTCATCTCACATCCTCCCCTTTTTCACATCACCCCTTTCCCCCATCCTCCCCCATCCCCTCCCATTTTTTCACCCCCTTTACTCCCTTCTTTCACATCACTCCCATTCACATCACTCCCTTTTTCACATCACTCCCCCTTTCCTCACCCCTCACCCCCCCCTTTTCCCCCTTTCCCCATTTTTACCCCCCCATCTCACATCCTCCCCCCCTTTTCCCCCTTTCCCCATCACTCCCCCATTCCTCACATCACTCCCCTTCCCCCTTTCACATCACCCCCCCCATTTTTTTTCACATTTTTACTCCCCTTCTTTCACATCACTCCCATCTCACATCACTCCCTTCTTTCCCCCCCCATCACTCCCTTTTCCCCCACCCCCTTCCCCCCCCTTCTTTCCCCATCCCCCTCCCCATCCTTTTACATTCCCCCTCCCTTCTTTTTCCCCCCATCACCCCCTTTCCCTCCCCCCACCCCTCACTCCCTTCTTTCCCCATCCCCCTCCCCCCCTCTCCCCCCAACACTCCCATCTCACATCACTCCCTTCTTTCACATCACTTTTCCCATTTTTTTCCCCATCCCCCTCCCAATCTCACATCACTCCCTTTTCCCCCCTTTCACATCACCCCCCCATCCCCACCCCCCCTTTCCCCCCTCCCTTCTTCCATCACTCCCATCTCACATCACTCCCTTCTCTCATAAACATGAACACATAAATATTATACTTTCCAGTGGAACATGTTTACATGTTGTCATGAAATATTATAACTATGATTTTTATTACATTAATTTCAACAACAGTGATTCCTAGAACTGTTGCCTTGTCGAATTTCACTTTCCTGGAACTAAAGTGATTACCGCATTCCAAGAAATTCCATAGTTTTTTAGATCTTTGTATTCTTGAAGGTACTTTGAAGACTGGAAATTGCTGAACCTTTCCCCAATCAAACAGCTTTTTGTAAAGCCTTTAGTGAGATCAATCATTTTCATTTATCTTCTGTTTTAATATTGGAATGTTTTCCCCGGGGGGTATGAATTTATCCTGAGTCTTTCTAAAAAAGATCTCCCATCTTTAACATGAAAAAATGAAATGTCTGTATCTATTTTTAAACATTTAGAATGTGCAATCTGTTTTGGCTAAACATAAAAAATTGCTGACAAACCAAAATAGAGACAGTTTTTAACTTTGTAACAAATTGCCTTGCCATATGACAGTGGTGTCATTGTAAAAGAAATGTCATAACTCTAAAAAAATATGAGGTTTTCCAGATCATAAGAGAACTCCCTGTGTATGTTGTATTGCTGCATTTTGTGTGGTCATTAGATTTAGTAAAACTGAAGTAGAGAGATATCTCTGAGACGGGAGTTATCATTCCTTAGTGTCCACTTATACTCTGCACCCTGATGCCTTCAAGTGTCTGCAGATGTGGTCTGTTTGTGTCTCATCTAGGATGATTCACAGTCAGCTGGCTGGGGTTGTCAGCGGGATTGTGTGAATCTACCCCAGTCAGTGTCTCTTCTGTG
This sequence comes from Ridgeia piscesae, assembly GCA_025642075.2. Taxonomy (NCBI): domain Eukaryota; kingdom Metazoa; phylum Annelida; class Polychaeta; order Sabellida; family Siboglinidae; genus Ridgeia; species Ridgeia piscesae. The sequence continues at coordinate 11,654 of JAODUO010003082.1, forward strand.
AAATGTGTGTGAAGCAGATCGAAGCAGGTGTCCTCGGGTGTGTGCGAGGGACATCACTCCTGTCTTTGATGCCCGCCCTCCCTCCCACACCCCCACAACCCTCTTGGGCGACATCCACAACAACAGGTGCGAACCTTTGAAGGATTCGCCTGGGCAGGTGCATTGGGACAGGGACTGTGCCCTGGATGAGGCAGGGAGGTTTTTGTTGTGTTTACGTTTAGCGAGAGACCTCTCCCAAGTGTTGGGAGCGAGTAGAGATTGTGAAATGATATTATGTTGGCAAGCAGCAGCTGGGGCCCATGCCGGCTAGGCCACACACAACACGTCAGTTGTCTTATTAGTCTTTCATCTTACATTACAGCCTTAATTAGGGACTGCTGGCTACTCATCAGATTGGGCCAGATGCGACCAGCCCTCCTGTGGACGTTTTCTCTCCAGTTCGCCGCCGTTGACAAACACCTGCGCTGTTCTTTTATACCATTGTCTGACGCTCACCGATATTACCTTTCATGATGATTCGATCGTGATCACGATCGTAAGACTAGATTAATTAATGCTTATGAGTCGACTGTACCAGCGCAATATATCACTGGAGGTCTGAGGATAATCAGTGGAGCCCTGTGCAAGGTTCACAACCGGTCCATTCATAGTGAGTTTTCACAGATCAGTCACTTTGTTTTCTTCTGAAATTGAAGATATATTTCTGATATACATATATGTATATCAAGTTGATTCCCACGTTGAAGCATTCAAATATATATCAATGGCAATAATATTAAATTGTTGTGATTCTTCACTTTATCCCACAAACCCTCATTGAGGGTTATATTGATTATTAATCATGTAGAAACTTAAAAAAAATCTGTAATTATAAGTATATGTAAATAAATACAATGTATTATTGCAATTTTTCAGATAATAAAATGATTTTTTTTGGTGAATTTGTGTACATGTGTCATTTCATAGTAATTTATATACTTAAGACAATCTTCTTTTTATTTTTTAATTGTTTTGTACAATCAGTTTTTGTTCTGTTATGGGTAAAACCAGCATTATTAATTTTGTTTTAAATTGATAAAATAAGTTTTGAATGCATTATTTAAGTCTTGAAATTATGCATTTATGATTCCATAAAATAATTTTTTTAAATGATTAAATCTGCAAAATTATAAAAAGCTTATAAATAATACTAATAAGAGCATTTATATAGTGCCATAAATCTAGAAATAATAATAGTAATAAATTATAAATAATTATGTTCGCTAAAGATGGTTATTAAAATAAAAGGTATATTGATAATAAATGAAGACATTTTCTAAAAACAGAATGATCTTAAATATGATACATTTAATAGGGAACAGTAATGTCATAGAGGCTCTAGACATGTACTGGATATTTTTAAATGTGACGGTTTCAAGTCTTAAATCTGTAGAAACCTACGGAATGGCTACAAAATTAAACACTATTTTTTCTAAATGACCATGAGTTTTTGTGTGTTTTTATATGCATGCACGTATGCATATAAATATATATATATATATATATATATATATATATATATATATATATATATATTTATATATTTAGCTTAATTATTAATATTTCTTCAATCATAATCCACCATCTATGTTTATAGATTTTCCCCCTGCAAGATCTCACTGAGTTTGCATGGCATGCACTACAAACATTAATATACAATGATATGTGCAGGTGGGCTTGTCGAAATGAAATTAAAGTACAGCACACTGATCCAATTAAAGGCAGAGTTTTCATGGACAATGACTGGGTGTGTTTAGTGCTTGCTGGTGTCATATAGAAATATCTCAAAATAATATTCATTAATGTGTTTTATTGATAGTTCATGCAAGCACATTTGTGAGAGCTGGTTGAACAGGTCTGCCGGGGAACTGAAGTGTAAAGCGCTTTGAGCAGTCCTTAGGATTAGATACTATGCTATATACAAACTTACCTTTACCTTTTTTCACATGTTAAATCATTGTGAGCATCTGTTCAAATTTGTGTGGGTGCTCGAGGTTAGTGCACTGAACTGAAGAGAACTTGAATCGAATCCTGTTGTGTTGAACCTTGGGCTATTTTGTTCACTCTACGTTGCATCAGTTCACTCAGTGATATGAATGAGTATCTTGTTGTAGGCATTGGTGAATATTTGTATGTGAATAATCTTCATGCTTTAATTGCGGCGTAGCTGAATGCTTCCCAGAGAAGTTGAGATGGTGTTTGATTGAACAGGTCTGCCAGGGAGTAAAGTGGAAAGTGCTCTGAGCAGTTATTGGTGATATATGAACTTAGCTTTTAATTTCACTTGAACTTAGCTTTTCCTTTCACTTTTAATTTCACATTCAATACTGTTCACTCTCAATTGATATTGTCCACTCAGCTGGATAATGAGGTCATGTCTATTGACTTGGTAGGATTATGAAAACAAGCAACTTTTGTGTAGCAATTGCAATTGGCTGAATGCTCTTAAGAGACACGGAACTGGTATTTGAATGAAAAGTCTGTTGGAGAGGGTGGTGTTGTGTGTGTGTGTGTGTGTGTGTGTGTGTGTGTGGTGCGTGCGTGCGTGCGTGCGTGCGTGCGTTTGGGGTTGTCGCCAGAGTATGATGAAGACGGGAAAAGCTCTGAATGTTGGATAGGTGGTATACATGATATAAGTTTAATGTTTTGTTTGATGTAGAGAGAAATCTAATACAATTCACAAAAAGTGTTAAATATATTACAACAAAATTTATGAAGTGAAACATTATACAAATAAATTCACTTGAGTAAATAGATCACACAAACAAACTCGATAAAGTAAATATTTGACACAAGTAAAAATGGTAAAGAGTAAACTCACATGAGTAAACAGATCACTCAAATAAACTTGGCGTTAAAGAAAATATATCACACTTGAAAGTAAACTCACTGGATTAAATAAATTAACCTCAGTGAAGTTAATATATTACACAAGTAAACACACTGAAGAAATAAACAGACAATTACACAAATTATGTAAAATCATTTCAGTAAACACATTACACAAAACAGCTGGAGCACAGATGCAGTGACATACTGTGTTATGTTGTTACAACAGTGTGTGCGATTACACACTGATCATGTAATACAGTCACTAGTCAGACAGTTTAGTGTAATTTGTTTAGTTGCTTTTGGAACTGTGGTTGGGGAAGGTGAAACAGCCTTTGGTGCCATATATTTTTGTCTGTCAATTGTCAATA
>JAODUO010003083.1:0-12500 GCA_025642075.2 Ridgeia piscesae
TCACAACTCTGCTGCATCTTCAGCAGTGTACGCCTTCATCACAGCTCTGCTGCATCTTCAGCAGTGTACGTCTTCATCACGACTCTGATGCATCTTCAGCAGTGTACGTCTTCATCACGACTCTGATGCATCTTCAGCAGTGTACGCCTTCCTCACAACTCTGCTGCATCTTCAGCAGTGTACGCCTTCCTCACAACTCTGCTGCATCTTCTGCAGTGTACGCCTTCATCACAGCTCTGCTGCATCTTCAGCAGTGTACGCCTTCCTCACAACTCTGCTGCATCTTCAGCAGTGTACGCCTTCCTCACAACTCTGCTGATCTTCAGCAGTGTACGCCTTCCTCAAACTCTGCTGCATCTTCAGCAGTGTACGCCTTCCTCACAACTCTGCTGCATCTTCAGCAGTGTACGCCTTCCTCACAACTCTGCTGCATCTTCAGCAGTGTAGGCCTTCCTCACAACTCTGCTGCATCTTCAGCAGTGTAGGCCTTCCTCACAACTCTGCTGCATCTTCAGCAGTGTACGCCTTCCTAAAAACTCTGCTGCATCTTCAGCAGTGTACCCCTTTCCCTCACAACTCTGCTGCATCTTCAGCAGTGTAGGCCTTCCTCACAACTCTGCTGCATTTCAGCAGTGCAGGCCTTCCTCAAAACTCTGCTGCATCTTCAGCAGTGTACGCCTTCCTCACAACTCTGCTGCATCTTCAGCAGTGTACGCCTTCCTCACAACTCTGCTGCATCTTCAGCAGTGTACGCCTTCCTCAAAACTCTGCTGCATCTTCAGCAGTGTACGCCTTCCTCAAAACTCTGCTGCATCTTCAGCAGTGTACGCCTTCCTCACAACTCTGCTGCATCTTCAGCAGTGTACGCCTTCATCACAGCTCTGCTGCATCTTCAGCAGTGTACGTCTTCATCACGACTCTGATGCATCTTCAGCAGTGTACGTCTTCATCACGACTCTGATGCATCTTCAGCAGTGTACGTCTTCATCACGACTCTGATGCATCTTCAGCAGTGTACGCCTTCCTCACAACTCTGCTGCATCTTCAGCAGTGTACGCCTTCATCACAGCTCTGCTGCATCTTCAGCAGTGTACGTCTTCATCACGACTCTGATGCATCTTCAGCAGTGTACGTCTTCATCACGACTCTGATGCATCTTCAGCAGTGTACGCCTTCCTCACAACTCTGCTGCATCTTCAGCAGTGTACGCCTTCAACACGACTCTGCTGCATCTTCAGCAGTGTACGCCTTCATCACAACTCTGCTGCTTTTGGTTACGCCTTCTCACACTCTGCTGCATCTTCAGCAGTGTACGCCTTCCTCAAAACTCTGCTGCATCTTCAGCAGTGTACGCCTTCTCACAGCCCCCATCTTCAGCAGTGTACGTTTCCCTCACAACTCTGCTGCATCTTCAGCAGTGTACGCCTTCCTCACAACTCTGCTGCATCTTCAGCAGTGTACGCCTTCCTCAAAACTCTGATGCATCTTCAGCAGTGTACGCCTTCCTCAAAACTCTGCTGCATCTTCAGCAGTGTAGGCCTTCCTCAAAACTCTGCTGCTTTCAGCAGTGTGGGCCCTTTCCCTAAAAACTCTCCCATCTTCACGTTACGCCTTCCCCAACTCTGCTGTCTTCAGCGTGTAGGCCTTTCACAACTCTGCGACGCGTGTGGCCCTTTAAAACTCTGCTGCATCTTCAGCGTGTACGCCTTCCTCACAACTCTGCTGCATTTTCAGCAGTGTAGGCCTTCATCAAAACTCTGCTGCATCTTCAGCAGTGTACGCCTTCCTCACAACTCTGCTGCATCTTCAGCAGTGTACGCCTTCCTCACAACTCTGATGCATCTTCAGCAATGTACGTCTTCATCACGACTCTGCTGCATCTTCAGCAGTGTACGTCTTCATCACGACTCTGCTGCATCTTCAGCAGTGTACGTCTTCCTCACAACTCTGCTGCATCTTCAGCAGTGTACGTCTTCATCACGACTCTGCTGCATCTTCAGCAGTGTACGTCTTCCTCACAACTCTGCTGCATCTTCAGCAGTGTACGTCTTCATCACGACTCTGCTGCATCTTCAGCAGTGTACGCCTTCCTCACAACTCTGCTCATCTTCAGCAGTGTACGCCTTCATCACAGCTCTGCTGCATCTTCAGCAGTGTACGTCTTCATCACGACTCTGTGCATCTTCAGCAGTGTACGTCTTCATCAACTCTGCTGCATCTTCAGCAGTGTACGCCTTCATCAAAACTCTGCTGCATCTTCAGCAGTGTACCCCTTTCCCTCACAACTCTGCTGCACCCAGCAGTGTACGCCTTCCTCACAGCTCTGCTGCATCTTCAGCAGTGTACGCCTTCATCACAACTCTGCTGCATCTTCAGCAGTGTACGCCTTCCTCACAACTCTGCTGCATCTTCGCAGTGTACGCCTTCATCACAACTCTGCTGCATCTTCAGCAGTGTACGCCTTCCTCACAACTCTGCTGCATCTTCAGCAGTGTACGCCTTCATCACAGCTCTGCTGCATCTTCAGCAGTGTACGTCTTCCTCACAACTCTGCTGCATCTTCAGCAGTGTACGCCTTCCTCACAACTCTGCTGCATCTTCAGCAGTGTACGCCTTCCTCACAACTCTGCTGCATCTTCAGCAGTGTACGCCTTCATCACAGCTCTGCTGCATCTTCAGCAGTGTACGTCTTCATCACGACTCTGCTGCATCTTCAGCAGTGTACGTCTTCATCACGACTCTGCTGCATCTTCAGCAGTGTACGTCTTCATCACGACTCTGCTGCATCTTCAGCAGTGTACGCCTTCCTCACAACTCTGCTGCATCTTCAGCAGTGTACGCCTTCATCACAGCTCTGCTGCATCTTCAGCAGTGTACCCCTTTCCCTCACAACTCTGCTGCATCTTCAGCAGTGTACGCCTTCTCACACTCTGCTGCATCTTCAGCAGTGTACCCCTTTCCCTCAAAACTCTGTGCATCTTCAGCAGTGTACGCCTTCATCACAACTCTGCTGCATCTTCAGCAGTGTACGCCTTCCTCACAACTCTGCTGCATCTTCAGCAGTGTACGCCTTCCTCACAACTCTGCTGCATCTTCAGCAGTGTACGCCTTCCTCACAACTCTGCTGCATCTTCAGCAGTGTACGCCTTCCTCAAAACTCTGCTGCATCTTCAGCAGTGTACGCCTTCCTCACAACTCTGCTGCATCTTCAGCAGTGTACGCCTTCCTCACAACTCTGCTGCATCTTCAGCAGTGTACGCCTTCCTCACAACTCTGCTGCATTTTACGGCCCTTCATCACACTCTGCTGCATCTTCAGCAGTGTACGCCTTCCTCACAACTCTGCTGCATCTTCAGCAGTGTACGCCTTCCTCACAACTCTGCTGCATCTTCAGCAGTGTACCCCTTTCCCTCACAACTCTGCTGCATCTTCAGCAGTGTACGCCTTCCTCACAACTCTGCTCATCTTCGCAGTGTACGCCTTCATCAAAACTCTGCTGCATCTTCAGCAGTGTACGCCTTCCTCACAACTCTGCTGCATCTTCAGCAGTGTACGCCTTCCTCACAACTCTGCTGCATCTCCAGCAGTGTACGCCTTCCTCACAGCTCGGCTGCATCTTCCACAGGTAGAAGAAATGAACTACCTGGCAGATAGTTCTTCACGCGGGCACAAACATCCGAAAGTGTCATCAATTATATATGTGTCGGACATAAACTATGCACATGATAAAAAGGTAAGTTTTTTTATAGCGCAGTATCCAGGCCTTAGGACTGCTCAAAGCGCTTTTACACTTTACTTCCCCGGCAGACGTGTTCAATCAAATACCATCTCAACTTCTCTGGGAAGCATGCAGCCACATGCTACAATAAATGTGCGAAAGGCTGCTCGTAAACATAGTCACCACTGTCTATAGCCAGGTACTGATTTATACAGCTGAGTGAACTGGAGCATTGTAAAGTGAAAAAACTTGCCGAAGGTTTTAACACTGCAGCACATGATTCGAACCCGGGTTCTCGTAGTCGAGAGTCCGAAGCTCTACCCCTGAACCACTGCGTTCTACATATGATGAGGTCTCACGTTGAGAGCCACTTGCTGACAGAGGTCCGATGTCAGTGCCATCAGTCATGAGGAAGGCACAGAAGCAGGTCGGGAAATACAATATTTCAAAGAGTCCTCCATAAAGCCAGAACACCAGCTTGTACCGAATTGTCAAGGTTGGTCACTTGTGGTCTCCACACCGCTACCGGTCAGCTATCGAAGCCCCCTTCCATCCAGGTAGCTAGCGATCTATTATTGTGATATGTTATATGTGCAGCATACAGTGACGCATTATACTACATGAAAGAACCAATTATTGAGGGGATCCAGTGAGTGCCCCATAAGAATGCCACTGAGTGTATTCACAAATCCTGCGCTACCTGATAATCATTGTATATAGGAAACCAAGTTACGCACTGCATATCCAAAGTAAACTCACGTGGGCACGGTGAGATATGGCAACTAAAAGTCCCACAAAGGAAAACATGTCATTGACAGCTCGGTTCGCGAGAGTCAAACATATCGCTGTTAAACACTGGGTCGATCACAGCACTTATTACCGCAACACTAAGCGGGATTCTGAAAGTGACTTGGGCAGCTGCCAACGTAACCATGATAACTCTGACATTAACCTTACTACTCACCAGCTGCCGACACTAGATGATACTTTAATGGCAGAGCCAGAGCAACCAGGAAGTAGACACACACCTCACGAACCGCCATATTAGGTGTGTTCAACCCGTTCTCTCTCGTCATGCTAAACGAACTAGGTTGCCGTCACGCTTCGTGAATTCATATAATATGAAGGACACGCTTCGGCGACTTCGGTGCTATACGGCGCCTCATACAGAGTTACTGTATTCATATACCCTTCGGGTGAATTTAGGTTTTGTTCGTTGCTGGAATAGCGGGCGCCAGCAAATACTCTTGAAAAAAGATTAAAAGTAAAATAAATCGAACTGTTAATGAAACGCTTCGAGATGAGGTCGCCTATCGTGAAAGGTAAGAAAGTCAGTAGGCCTATTTTAATAAATATTGCCGCCTTACCACATAGAATGGAAATATAATATTGAACACTTAGTCTTAGTGCCAACAGAAGTATGGTATTTTAGAGGATGCATGAGTCTATGTTCCGATATGCTCGCCGTCTATATATCTTCATTCGCTTCAGCAGCCTCGGAAGAAATCAGCAATGGACTTCCGGCTTTTTCGCTAACTTGTGACGTCAACAATCATTTGGGGGTGTTGCACGTCAAACGGATTGCTGCGCGTTAACCGAACTTACGTCACAACACACAATTACGCGTATCTTACGTCACAACAGGCCAATACTCTGGATGCTTTGGTAATAGGCGAGCGGCAAATCCACAAAAAGTGCGTTATTTTAGGAGTTTAAATGCCCACTCCCCTACACACATCCAAATGTTATATCATTGGAAAGCCCTGCATCTCCCCGTCACGATTAGGCCTGTCGTAGAGTAGCCAGGTGGTGCAGTAAGCGCTAATCCGAGGTCAAACAAGGTCACAATAAAACTTCTCGATATTAAAATGGCTAAGTAGCTATTTTATGTTATCAAAAAATGGCCAAGCCATATATTGTTGGAAAGCGCAATATTTTAAGTCCAAGATAATGCACAACATAATGATGTATCCTGAAACACTAAGAATGAGACATGGTCAAACAAGGTCACCCATAAAATGACGATTATTGGAAATTTAACAATGCCGCGAATACTATGAAATTATATTGACTGTGTGTCTACATCACAACTATGGACAAGTCATATATTGTATGAAAGATCAGTTTCTCCCCGTCAAAATGTGGTGTGACGTGGAACTGTGAAGTGAGGTAGTTTGTGTTGAGCGGCGTTCAAACAGGGTCACTGTAAATTGATGAACGTTAGAAATCGCGCCATTCCGCACACGTTACACAATTTCTGGTTGCTTACATCTGCGTCACCTACATACTTATGGACATATCATATACCATTTGAAAGCATTGTTTATCCCCGTGACAATGAAGTACACAGCCGAACCATCAAATGATGTAGCGCACATGCAGTGAAGGTCAACCAAAGTCATCATCAACGTATCTATATTCAACATTGCGTCATTTCATCAATGGTTGCTGTGTGTTTGTCAGTATACTCAAGGCAACATCGTATGCCGCTGGAAAACTTATTGTATATATATCCTCGTCAAATGGGTTATTCCATTGGACTGTTTTATACAGATACATTTATGGTAATCGAGTTGAACAAAGCGAGCAACGTTTCTCTGTTTTATAAAATATTAATTAATCACGATTTGGTGAAGCTACCGGAAACATTTCTTTTCAATTCACTGTCGTTGTCGTCGTCATCGGCATCACCATCATCATCATAATCAGATAGAATGTCTTGATCGCCAATTGAATGTGAAATTTGCATTGCTATGACATGTGCACAGCTCTGTGCAATACAAACTGTTCTGACCGCATGAACAATTGATTATGCAGTGACTTCTACTTAAGCATAAATAGATGAAATCTTCCAGGAGCTCTGGTGTCACTGAACCTTTGAATTTTCGTTTTCCACAGTGTCCCTCTGGCATGTTCTTCGAAACATGCTTCACAGGGGGGAGCTTAGTCAATGACCTGTGCTTCTTGTAGATCAGCCTTAGCCATAAACGGTTGAGGTTGATGTGTGTATTAATCTAAGTGCCCCTATCGTCATCATAACTATCAAACACTTCCACAACAGTGTCAGCTCTCTGAAATCACTACTATGAATGCCATCGGTGCTGATAGTGCAGCTTCTTTATCGCTAATTTCTAAGACAGCAAATAGCCTGCCCAATTTTGGTTCACAATGTTGAACAGTTTAAATTTCAAATTCCAAACAGGGAGGGAACTGAGTCACATCCTGTTATAAAAAGCAGAGGTCCAAATCGGCAGTTTTGTGTGTGCTGGTAATGGTGCCAGTTTCAATGCAAATGTTGACCGTATTCGCCATTTTGGGAACGTAGTACACAATCAGGTATAAGACATCTGTGTCTGGTGACTTAATTATGAACATTACTAGAACACCACGTGCCGTGAAGTCTACATCAACAAACCCATCTTGGTGTCAACTTCTTCTTGTGTACTACATTTCAACGACTACAGATGGATTTCACTATACCTCACCATCGGCGAAGCCTTCAACAACCGGGAGTGTACAGATTGTGTGTGCTTCAAGCCAGTGGGTACATATCTGACCACACTTTCAGAAAGAAAGTTCACTAGAAATAACTTGTGGATGGGACATTGGGGGAACTCTTCCGTGGAGGTACAGGGAGAGCGCCCACCAATCACTTGGTACTGCTTGCAAGGAGCTGTTGGTCCTGCGCGGCGGTCCAGCTATGCATTTTTTTCTGGGTTATCATCGTCATCTCAACTTTCAAATACTTCCACAACAGTGTCTGCTCTCTGAAATAATATTAGAAGTATGCCTACGCTGATGCGTTAAATGAACTAAATTACACCCCACGCCATCATTTGAATGACAGCAGTGGCATACGATGTGGTTCTAGTGGTGCTTTGGGGAAGCAAAGCTCTCCTGCTTTTCCTCCCTGGCACTTATACTCTCGAGGAGCGAATTGTGCAGATCCATTTTTGCATGCAGCCCAGTAAATAGGTTGCTGAGTACATATGGGTGAGCATTGAGCTCGAACGAACTGGCCATATTATTAACAGCTTGTTTGGTCACAGCTCGCACATGCTCTTCATCACTCCTCAGTGTGAATGTCAGTACTTCTTTGTGATCATTGTCTTCAGTTCTTTTGGACAAATCACTCCTTTCTCTGATTACTTTTTTATAGTCACTCATGATGACCACCTGATAAGTATTGGTATCTTTCTAGTCAGTCCGACTATACCACTGCTTCCCTTTGCATCTCTTATGACTGTTTTGTTTTCTCTGTGCCTATGTCGCTCTAGATCTCTTTGAAACACCTCTAAATCGGACGCCCAACAAATTATCCAACTTCAAAGGGGCTTCGAACTTCGTATATGAGCTTCAACACATCAGCGGTGTAGAATGTTTTGTCTGTCAGTAACAAAGAAATGTGATACCATGACTTGTTTCGTCTGTAGATGAAGACCCCTGTCACTTTCTCGCTCTTTCCAAACATACAGAAGAAGGATCTGTAAGGTCTGGAGTAAATGATCCAAGAATTGGAACATATGTGACTGGCCATATCTCGACATCTGGAAGTTCATCCGGAAACTTCAGTTTCTGGGCAAAAGCATATAGTTGTTGATCAATTGTTTGAAACGAGTGGTGCTGGCCGAATGCTGCTGACATGTCATACATTTTCGCATCATTGAGTACATCGTGGCCATGTCGACTGGTTTTGCATAAATAATTGGCGAATATGCAACTGTTGTGTAGCTAGTTCTGTCCCGGGAGAGGTTATGGTAGAATCCATACCAAAATGGGATTATCTGATCGGGAGTAATGTTAGCACCATTTGGTATGGGTACCACACCTCGAGGTCGTAGTCTGAGGAGACACCAGGCGAGATCAAGAACAGGATCTGTGGCCGTCTTACATAATGTTAACTTCTGATGTACTATTTCTTTTCGCTTTTCATGGATTTTTGGTTTTACTCAGTGTTCTCACAAAGTGCCAGCGATTTTGACTTGTGTACTCTATTGCACCTTAGCAATCGACGAAGACATTCAACGTGATGGTGACGACGATGACAGTGAACAAAAAATAAACATAGATAGAACATTTCAAGTAGCATTATCAAATCGACTCAACATGCAATATTTTGTGATGAATGAGTATTTGGCAAAAAGAAAAACAAATAGTTCGCTTTGCAAAAACATATGGTCACAATGTAATTGCAGCTCTATGAAAAATAGTCCTATATAATAACCTATTTGACCAGGATGCAATGATTTTCCAATGGCATACGATGTTGCATTGCGTACATTGACAAACACATTGTAACACTTTTGAATATAGATACGTTGATAATGAACTTGTTTGACCTTCACTGAACGTATACATCATTTGATGGTTCGGCTGTGTACTTCATTGTTACAGGGATAAACAATGCTTTCCAATGGTATATGATATGTCCATAAGTATGTAGGTGACGCAGATGTAAGCAACCAGAAAATGTGTAACGTATGCGGAATGGCGCAATTTCTAACGTTCATCAATTTACAGTGACCCTGTTTGAACGCCGCTCAACAGAAACTACCTCACTTCACAGTTCCATGTCACACCACATTTTGACTGCGAGAAACTGATCTTTCATACAATATATGACTTGTCAATAGTTGTGATGTAGACACACAATTAATATAACTTCATAGTATTCGCGGCATTGTAAACTTTCCAATAATCGTCATTTTATGGGTGACCTGCTTTGACCGTGTCATCATTCTTATCCTTCCAGGATACATCGCAATATTGTCCATTATCTTGGAGATAAGATATTGCGCTTTCCAACAATATATGGCTTGATCATTTTTTAATAACATAAAATAGCTACTTAGCCATTTTAATATCGAGAAGTTTTCAAAAGCGTCCAATTTCTAAAATTGTGACCTCATATTAACGCTTACTGCACCACCTGGCTACTCTACGACAGGCCTAATCGTGATGGGGAGATGCAGGGCTTTCCAATGATATAACACTTGGAAGTGTGTGTGTGTGTGTGTGTGTGTGTGTGTGTGTGTGTGTGTGTGTGTGTGTGTGTGTGTGTGTGTGTGTGGGGGGGGCATTTAAATCGGTCTGTTAGGTGATTCTGCCGCTCGCCTATAATCTCAAACAATGAAATCGTTGCTTTCTTATAACCTTTCTGATTTATAAATGCCTGGATGGCGAAGCATAACTATCAAATTTACGTTATGTGTGAGCTGTGGTCGCGCGGTAGAGCGCCGAACGGTCAATCGAGGGGACGGTGGTTCAATCCCACCTGCCGCCGTTTCGAAACTTAGGCAATTTCGTATGTCTTTCGGAAGAGACACTAAAAGCCGGTGATCCCTTCTATCTGGCGTCTATGCCAGGGGAAGTAAAAGATCCCACACGGAGGTAAATGTGTAACCTGTAATGGACCCACTAATTATAGAGGACAACTCTAAAAAAAACAGTGACAATAATGGTCAGTAAGTTGACCGAGGTCATTTAATGGAGGAAGAAGAAGAAGGACGTTACGCAAACTATGATAATTTCAGGAAATGCTACTTGCTGATTTTAATTCATTCAGTTCGCCACTAGTGACACGTGCACACACGCACGCACGCACGCACGCACGCACGCACGCACGCACGCACGCACGCACGCACGCACGCACAATATTGTCTAAACACTGTCAGCAGGTCCTGGCAGAGAATAACTAATTTATCATATTTTATTATGTAAAATCCAAACTGAAACTGTTAGTCAATAGTGCTCCCTCTCATTCCAATTTAATATATATTTATCGGTAACAGGACAAGTTCAACAGGCAAACTAAACGAATAGCTATAACTGGAATACAAATTAGCTATAATGGGAAGACATTCAGTGGACATGACCCACTGGCGCGTGGACACGCTATATCGTTGTCACTACCCTAAATCGCAACCATGTGCAACAAACAAAGGCTGCTTTGCGGTCAGGGTTTTAGTCCAACAGGTACCTAGCTAAAACGAGCACCAACAGGCGGTTGGTGGAGCATAGGCGTACACTTTGGCAACTCGTACAACGCAGTGTTGCTGAAAGAACCAACCAGGCATTTCCTCCGCCGGGAACGGCAGCACCGATCGAGAGAAATGTATGGGCTGTAGATCTCCCAACATCAAGGTACGGACAACTTGTGTTATTTCCTTGACATTAGATGCACCGCTCTTTCACCAGAGAATGGCATTGTTTGCTCGTGTTTGGATCATGACAAGGAGCAACGCTGAAGTTGGCAGTAACTTCTCATGAACCAAGCGCACGATTGACGTAGTGCTTGAGACTATACCATGGTCCACCCGACTGCATTAGATATTTTCGTTTTACAGCCCAAATGTCGCCAAACTGCAATCCACACACAGTTGTGTGACATCAACATTCGTGGATTAACAGTACCTTAACAGAATTGAGCAACATTTAGGGTATGGGGGAAGTTCGGTATAAACTTAGGATCTAACCACCCTATATGATACACTACATTAAAACATGTCAACTTTCTGCTGTTCCGCGATTTGGTTTGCAAAACGTTGTGCCTACCTACCGCTTGAATGTTACCTTTTTACCGATTTCTTATGTAAAGTGGCATTATAACATAGGGTGACAAAAACAAAATTAGAGAAAATGTTTTTGAAGAAAAATAAGCCCACCATAAACACATTTGCATTTTGGGAGGCACTGAGACACCTTCAGAACGATTCGACCATCTAGATTTATTGTGTGGCACTACAACTGGAAATGCCAGTGCAAAATCAGAAAAACTTATCCTATTAAGCTTCAGTTTGATGTGTTTGACAACAAGGTGGTGATCGCTGCCAACATCCGCTCCTCTTCTAAAACGTACATCTTGTAAGGATTTTCGCCACTTGCCACTGATGAGAAGGTGGTAAATTTGTTTCTTGTCTCTTTGGTTAGGTGAGATCCAAGTAAGTTTCTGTGTTTCTTTGTGTGCAAATAGGATGATAATGTTGTTTATACCAAAGAAGTCTATCAGTCGAGTACGGCACAATGTAAGTACAGCATTTGACAGTAGCATATGACACAATGTAAGTACAGCATGAGAGAGTAGATTAAAGCACAATGTAAGTATGGCATGTGACAATAGAGTACAGCACAATGTAAGTACATCATGTGACAGTAGAGTATGGCACGGTGTAATTATAACTTGTGACCGCAGAGTATGGCACTATGTAAGTAGGGCATACGACAATTGAGTACGCCACAGTGTAAGTATAGCAAGAGTAAGTCGAATATGGCACAATGTAAGTAAGGCATATGACAGTTGAGAAAGGCATAATGTAAGTATGTAATGTGACAGTAACATGACAATGAGTATGGTCCAGTGACAGTAATGAGACAGTAGAATACAGGAAAATGTGACTACGTCATGTGATGGTAGAATGCAGCATAGTACAAGTTCACTATGTGATGACAACTTATTCTGTTATTACTTGTTCTCTGACTTTTCTTGTATACAATAGACATGTCTGACCTGAGTGTTGTTGTATGTAATCGACAGGTTTGTCCTATATGAATATAGTTGTATGTAATCGATAGTTCCATCCTAAGTTAGAGTTGTTGTGCATAAGAGATAGGTGTGATAAAAGTGAGTGTTGGTGAGGCTGAGGTGTTTGACACAGGGGGTGTAGACTAGGAGGAGTCTCAGAGAGTGCTTCAGTTCCTCCACTGAGAGACGAAGAAACAGATGAACAGAGAACCCATGGTGAGCTGGCAACAGACTAGTCTCTGTCTCTGTCTGTCTCTCTCT
>JAODUO010003083.1:15000-16895 GCA_025642075.2 Ridgeia piscesae
GTAGAATGTGTGAGTACTGGAGGATAACCCCAATGTTATGGTGCCCCACAAGAATTCTTTTCCCCTGAACAAGAGAAACAAACAAGGTAAAAAAGAAGTCCATCTGGAGCTGGTCTTCTCTTGACGGGGTTGACACCAACAGTGTGACCCTGATGAAGACACTATTTTGTCATTTCTAATTGATCCTATTTTAAAGGGGCCCATTGTATTCAAATACTTTTTGTATTATTCAATCAAGAAATGTCATAGTATTTCACATACATTATACACGTACTTCTACAAGCCCCCCATACATATAAACACCACAAACACACAAACACACAAACACACAAACACACAAACACACAAACACACAAACACACAAACACACAAACACACAAACACACAAACACACAAACACACAAAACACACACACACACACACACACACACACACACACACACACACACACACACACACACACACACACACACACACACTGCACTATGGTCTGTTGCCAGCATCTTTCAGCTTGGAGACATCGAACCCCATTTCAACAGCCTAATTGGTGTTACAGTTCTTTTAAGCTTCAGTTTGATGTGTTTGACAACAAGGTGGTGATCGCTGCCAACACCCGCTCCTTTTCTAAAACGTACATCTTGTAAGGATTTTCGCCACTTCCACAGGGAAAAGGTGGTAAATTTGTTTCTTGTCTCTTTGGTTGGGGGAGATCCAAGTAAGTTTGTGTGTTTCTTTGTGTGCAAAAGGATGATAATTTGTTTATGCCAAAAAAGTCTATCAGTCGAGTAGGCACAAGTAAGTACAGCATTTGACAGTAGCATATGACAAATGTAAGACAGCATGAAGAGTAGATTAAAGCACAATGTAAGTATGGCATGTGACAATAGAGTAAAAAATGTAAGTACATCATGGACAGTAGAGTATGGCACGGTGTAATTATAGCTTGTGACCGTAGAGTATGGCACTATGTAAGTAGGGATACGACAATTGGTACCCACAGTGTAATATAGCAAGAGTAAGTCGAATATGGCACAATGTAAGTAAGGCATATGACAGTCGGAAAGGCATAATGTAAGTATGTAATGTGACAGTAACGTGACAATGAGTATGGTCCAGTGACAGTAATGAGACAGTAGAATACAGGAAAATGTGACACGTCAAAGGGAGAATGCAGCATATACAAGTTCACTATGTGATGACAACTTATTATGTTATTACTTATTCTCTGACTTTTCTTGTATACAATAGACATGTCTGACCTGAGTGTTGTTGTATGTAATCGGGAGGTTTTCCATATGAATATAGTTGTATGTAATCGATAGTTCCATCCTAAGTTAGAGTTGTTGTGCATAAAGATAGTTTGGTGAGGCTGAGGTGTTTGACACGGGGTGTAGACTAGGAGGAGTCTCAGAGAGTGCTTCCGTTCCTCCACTGAGAGTCGAAGAAACAGATGAACAGAGAACCCATGGTGAGCTGGCAACAGACTAGTCTCTGTCTCTGTCTGTCTCTCTCTCTGTGTTTCTGTTTGCCTGTCTCTCTCTGTCTCTATCTTTGTCTTTCTATCGCTCTCTATCTCTCTGTCTGTCTGTCTGTCTCTCTCGCTCTCTCGCTCTCTCGCTCTCTCGCCTCTCTCTCTCTTTTTTTTTCTCTCTCTCTCTCTCCCTCTTCTATCTCATTCCATCCCTCCCTCTCTCTTCCTCATCCCCTCCCTTACCCGTTCTTTTGTGTCCCTTTCCCTCATTGTGTCCCTCCCTCCCTCCCTTCCTCTCACAACCCTTTCTGCACTCAGTGAATAAAAGTGATGTCACACTGTCAAGTAAGTGTTAACTGTGGCTGCTTCCAGCCAGTGCAGTGACAGGTGACATGGTGTGACACAGTGTGACACGGTATGGTGT
>JAODUO010003084.1:0-17252 GCA_025642075.2 Ridgeia piscesae
TTGCTGATGGTCGCATCGATCGTGTGGTACCCAGTGCTAGCTTGGGGTTGGTGGTTGGTCGATGTGAGTACACTGGCATGTTACGCCGCCGGGTCGGTACACATCACACCGTGGCTTAGCCAGGATCTTCCATTGGAGGGGGCCACCCGACAGCCAAGCAAACTCTCTCTCTCCCTCTCTCCCTCTCTCCCTCCCTCCCTCTCTCTCTCTCTCTCTCTCTCTCCTCTCTCTCTCTCTCTCTCTCTCTCTCTGTCTCTCTCTGTGTGTGTGTGTCTCTCTCTCTCTCTCTCTCTCTCTCTCTCTCTCTCTCTCTCTCTCTCTCTCTCTCTCTCTCTCTCTCTCTCTCTCTGTCTCTCTCTCTGTCTCTCTCTCTCTCTCTCTCTCTCTCTCTCTCTCTCTCTCTATATATATATATATATATATATATATATATATATATATATATATATATGCATACATACACACATACATACATACATATATACATACATACATGTAACTAAAACTCAACTCGCTTAACATGAATACCGACATAGCAACCAAGTTCACTGACAAATGTAGCTGGCAGTTCAGCAAAATCCATTCAAAAAGCCGTGAAAGTTGGAAAGTAAGAGAGAAACGACACAATATTAAAGAGACACGAACCCTAAGCCCCTACATAACATCAGCCTATAGCCACCACATTCCTTCCCTACTCTCACAAATCTATACTGACAAAGACCGTGACAAATACCAACATATAATCACTTACTCTGATGGAAAAATAATTAAACATTCGTACCTTAATACAGAAGTAGGCGTTGGCGTTCAACCAGCAACCTCACAACATGTAATTTTTCATTACAATTTATTAATTCACCATAGGAAGTGGCATTTTCACATTGCAAAATCCAGTAGATTAACTGCTTTGGTTACAATGAGGATTACAACCGGGGCAAACGCTTGGAGATAAGACGATGGTGTGATAGGAGATAGACGCAAAACGTAAACGAAAAGGAAATGTGCTTAGCTCGTGTGTTATCCCGGCATACTTGAATGCATTACAGACGATGGCACTAACAGAGAAACAACAGGAGAAGGTCCAAGTTTGCGAAAAACAACCTGATAAAATAATCGTGGGAGTTAAGAGAGCAGATAAGAGAAACTGGATGAAATGAGAGTGGAAGTGGGAGTTTTGTATGCACTGATAGTCGGGAATGATTAATGTAGGCACTTGATTTAAATCTGGTATGCATCTTATTTGGCGACATGCAACGTTTTGGATACAAGTCAACACGGCGTTTTGGATAAGTTGGATTGTCGCTGTTTAGACGTGTCGCCGTTTTGGATTTGTCGCCGTTTTAGATTTGTCGCCGTTTTGATTTGTATACCCCTTAAAAGTGCTGCCACTTCACGGAGCCTGGATAATCGAGGCTATGGCAGTAAGGGTGTGTCTAAAAGCCCGAGTTTTCGAGAACATGACGTCAACCGCAAAGATGTGTACCGCGTCATGCTATATTTAGCACTCACATGGCGCTGTGTAGCCCCACAGTGGGATATAGTTCCCAAGTGAACATGTCATTAAAGAATGTGTGTGTATGTCACCAGCTTATAAGTAATCAAGAAGTAACTTAAAGACTTCTGCGTTTTACACGATATACATAGTGGTCATGCTGTACTGTGCGGCCATTTCCATGTGTCACAGGTCACGAAAACTCGGGCTTTTAGCATTTTCTAGTAGGAAACGCTAAAAGCCCGAGGTTTCGTGATCATATTACAAGTGAAATAGATTGCATGCGCTAAAAAGAAATGTCTTCACAGTGTGTACTAAGAGCAACAATTTAATTCACATCGGTGGAAATATAAACTTAATAACTATGGATACGTTCACACACACACACGCACGCACGCACGCACGCACGCACGCACGCACGCACGCACGTATGTATGTATATGACTGACAAACGATTCGTTTGTGGTTTCGGAATTCTTGGCGTTTGACGTCATTCGTTTCCGTCTACTAGTCACGTGGTTTCGTCAACAATCACGATGACGTCATTCGTTTGAACTTTAACCTCGTTGGGGCAAGGTTAAAGACACTGCGGCAAGCGTTATGTGGACAGACATTGTTAATTGTCATAGGCCTATATAAACTATTGTCGGTAGTTTTTCGGACTAGTTGGAATTGGTGGGGAACTCACGATTACGAGCTCACCGAGGCAAACTTAACTATAAATACAACATAGGCGTTATTAATAATTTGTCACCGTTTTATTTAATGGAATGAAGCGTAAGCCTACGAAGTATAATAATAGGCATACTGATTCATGATAATGTTCGTTTTTTAATGCAGTTTAACGTTCCAGATTATCGTCCATAACCATGTCAAGTGTTCTTTTGCGAAGTGACACTTGAACCTCGTCGTTTCGGACGTTTTGGTGACTTCGGTGACTTTCTCCGCAATTCGAACATAACACAGTACATACACATAACAGACACGTAAATCGAACAGACAAGCAACATTGGTCTCGTCCACAAACCGCCACTAGCACCAGGTCTGGATACACAACAGGGGAATCCAATCAACAGTGCGAACTTTTTCAGTTCGATTGGCCCTGGATCTCATCCGGGAATTGCAACGGTCCCCCGTAACAACCCCCTCGTCACAAAACTAAACAACACTGAACATAGAATCGGGCGTTGACACTAATACGTCGTAGTGGCCCACAGAGAAAGAGACAAGACACGGACAGGACATACGATGCGGAGTTACTGATACCGGCTGTTGCTGCGATAACATCGGATGCTCGCGTATTTGAAAGAAGCACTCTCGTTGCGCCGAATTCGCCCGGTTGCCCTTGAAGCGCTTTGGCGATGTCGCGTTTCGATGCGAGTTGAACGGCGATCGTGGCGGCGCCGGCGGGTGTGTGAATGCGTGAAGTTGCCGCCGAAAGATTTGGCTCCTCTGTGATTGTGACGTCACGCGGCATTCCGGTTTTGCGGTAGCGAAGCCGAAGGTGGAGGACAGCAACGGGTTTTGGCGATGCCGTGTTTCGATGCGAATTGAACGGCGACCGTGATAGCGCCAGCGGATGCGTGAATCGATGCGTGCTGTTGTCGCCGACAGATTTGGCTCCGTCTGTGATCGTACATGACGACACGCGGCATTCTGGATTTCCCGTGGTGGTGGCGAAGGCAACGGTGGGGAACAGCAACTCGATTCACGACTGCGCACATCTGAAAACGCAATAACCACATCTGAGTAACCATGTTTTTTTTTTTTAAAGCAAACGCATTATATAAATTTCGCAAGCAGCATACCTTAGATTTGAATTCGGACTGTTTTATATAAAAATGCCTACCTTTTTACCCGAGAGCGGTGGTAACCATGGCATGGCGGCAACGTTCGTTGGCAGCGACAACTTGATGCAGGGAAGACGGCGATGAAATGGTGTTCAATCGCACAGAGCATTGTGTGTCTTCAGACTTGCACGCGTTGCCGCTAACGTTCGACCGCTTCTGTTGTTGTAGCGCAAATGTTCAGGCTCGACAAACGATACATCCGAAGTCCTTTTTGGCTTCATTGTTCGACCTTCTGAACGTCTTGATAGCTCGAGGAGTTGCGCTCAACTAATTTCCTTAACGATCATATCCACGTATAACGTTACTCAGTCGAAGGTTTTGATTGGCTAATATGGAACCCCTGTTTAACTAGCCAATCAGAATAAATTATTTCGAACATCCGGCAGAATGTTCTAGAAGGAAAGACTGTTCAATAGACCAACGAGAACACTCGTTTCAAAAACGGTTGACGTAGCCTAAACGGCTTTTCCAGGGTTGGATTTTTGGATATGACACAAACAAAACGACGTTTTTGAAGACGAAACCGGTCGTTTCTACGCAATTTTGCATTTCTTGAAATAGGGCTAGCTTATAGTTTGTAAGTTTTTGAACTGGTGGTTGATTTTATCAAACATGAGTTTTTTTAACTTATCAACTACCCCGTCATAATCAATGGACTGTTCCGCGAAAGTCAGAACGCGTACGCGTTTGATTACGTATACGCTCGAGGTGACGTGTTTAATTTTACATAGTCATCGCGGGAAAACTGATTTCCTCTCCATGCCGATAAAACGTGGTCCTTTGATAAATTTGCTTCCTCCATAAAACTTTGAATTCCGACGCTGGAAACTACAGAGAAATGAATAGTGTATAACTTATTTCTGCTGCAAAAATAAAATGGAGCTTTGTGTTTGTGAATAAAGCACAATATGCACCTAGCGCCCCTGACTCTACGTCCATCTATCTGCCATTCTCTCTCTCTCTCTCTCTCTCTCTCTCTCTCTCTCTCTCTCTCTTATATATATATATATATATATATATATATATATATATATATATATATATATATATATATATATATATATAATTGGTTCTTATTGTTCACGGTTTTGGCGTTTTCGCCTATGAACGTATCCGTAGTTATTAAGTTTATATTTCCACCGATGTGAATTAAATTGTTGATCTTAGAAAACTCTAAAAGCCCGAGCATTCGTGACCGTTTATCTAAAGGGTAGAGCATGCATATGGCTTAATTTAAATGCATGATATTAATGTTTATATATATACATACATACATACATACATACATATATATATATATATATATATATATATATATATATATATATATATATATATATATATCACGCATGCGCACACACATACACGCGCACGCTCGCTTGCACACATACGCACACATACGCACACACACGCACATACGTACACACTCAGGCAGTGGCACACGTGTACATGCACACATTGGCACGTAAACATAGAGTTCTCATGCACTGGCCTACAATAATATTCTGTCAAGCTAGTCCGTCCTATTTTTGTTTGTCTTTAATATGGTGAATACCTTAATTAGACCTTGAGCATACCGGCGAGCACATGAATGATTATTGGTCTGCCATTCCTATTATGTTCTGTCATTAGGGGTGATATTTTGAAAATGTATAGGATAGTCAAGAACCTGTCATTCTTTGAGCCATCACCCGTCTGAGGTCAGCATTCCTACCACATGTGCATAAACAGCCAGTTGTATAAATCTCGACTGTTGTGGTCAGGCAACATTGTAGACTCATTCCCATGCATTTTCCCACCACTATAGTTTGTAGACACCCTCGACCCCGACCAACAACCTGCGGGAGAGCTGTGCGTCGTTACGAAATTATCAACATGCAATGTATTACACTTTCTTAAATTGGAGAAAACGTTGAAAGCCCGACCAATCAAGATGATTTGTCTAGTGAATGGATAGATCGAATGATATATATATATATATATATATATATATATATATATATATATATATATATATATATATATATATATAATAAACAATACAATAGTATACGTTCGCACCATCCCAATATCCCAATGGACACAAATCAAATATAACCAATAAGAAAAGGACTATTGCGAAACAATAGATAGTAGATAATCCGGATGTGAACCCCATGACCTCGCGCGACTTTTTTGGCGACACCAGCAGACTTTGCAAATATTCGCCGCCTACGTAAATGCTGTCGCGTGCGCTGAGACCACTTCGTCCAGAATTGTGTGTGCAGTTGTTAAAAGTTTTTTTTTTGTAAACAAATATGAGTTCATTTGTAACTAAAATTAGCTGCTGTTACGACATCGATTGGACACTTTATTTGTGATCATGATACTCGCGGTCTGCATTACAACGGATCAGTTTTGATGTTAGAAGGTGAATGTTTCACACACTTCTATTATTTAACAGGGATAGGACCTAGTATACTTGTAAACGACTCGAGCGCACGTGGTGCCAGGGTACTTGGTTAGTGCTGTCATTGCCTTGCTCAAAAACAGTCACCCTCCCAACATGATCTTGGCGATCGCACTTTGCATAAACAGGCTCGGTATATATATCTCATTATACTTCGAGCAGTCTCAATGAATGTGTTGCGGGTCACTTTTTCATCCGCATTGTCACATGGTTGAAGGTAGATCTCGCCAGCAGGGGCAGCGGTTGAATCACTGACACCGGCCCTAGGCGGCTTAGCCTTTGGCATCACGGTTAGGGTGATACCCACCGAGGCCGTCACGTGTTTAGCAACAAACAAAAGCATACCGGCCGTTATCACATGCCATCACATGTATACCTTGACACCAGTTCTAGCTAGCGCGTTCAGGTGAATACATTGCCTCTGTATCAGTGAAGGTTATATTTACCACACTGTACTGTCCAGTTAGTTGATATTTATAATACAACAGGACTGCCCGAATAAAATATGCACATTTTCTGGTATGTGGCTGTAGAGTACCCGGTATGTGAATTTCTTCACATATGTGAAGTTTTACTTATTCTTCTCCACATATGTCAATCGGGATATCAATCACACATGTACAACTGGTCAAATCAGACGTCTTTGTGGAGCTCATTAAACATATGCAGGCTTGACATTTGCACTGGCCCGATAGCCCGACACGTGTTTTAAAGCTGTTGGGCCACCAAATTTTAAATTGTACTGGTCCGATGGGCCAGTGGTTTCAATTCGACTGACCACCTTCGATGTTTCCATTACCCAACCCTTCACAGAAAAATAGTACGACCTTAAAAAATGTGTCTATTTATTAACGTTCATTTTGTTAAATTTTATTTATAATTTATTACACAACTGTATCTAAAATGTAAACGCCCGCATGATTGGCGAGTAGCGGGAATCACTCGTTATTCACCCAATTAGCCTTTGGCTATGGGTGGTAGGCGATATTGTTCTCTGCGGGAATGATAAAACACTAGTGTACATTCCATAATGGAAAGACGTGTACACAATTTGTTATACAGTCAAACGTTTGACAGTGTTATAAAGACCATTCATGCAGCAGTGGATTTTGTAAAACAATCTAGGAAGAAAGAGGCAAGTGTTTTGGACAGCTTTCACCATCGCGTCACGTGTGGGCCCTCGGCCTCGCACACCGACGTGATGTTTACATAGTTGTAGGCTAGCCTGTAATTAAATGGAGTATGTGTTATCTGTGTTCAAACGCTAATTTGTCATGATATCACATATGCCTAATTCTGCAGTTGTGTTGGGCTTCAGGCAAAACCAAAATCAAGAAAAGCTTTTCATGACAGGCAACTAGTTTCAAGCCCCCCTTGTATACCTGTCAAAACGTATTGTCTCTTTTGCAATTACGCAAGACAAAATACTAACAGAAAGGGTCAATGAGTAAATCAGTTGTCAAAAAAAATTGTTTTTATAATGTCCGAGCTCATACAATGGCCTACAATAAAGGTTGTAATAAATAATATTGTAATGTTTTATTTTGTTTAAAAAAATTCTAATTTAAACTAACTTTATTATGCGATATGTAGAAGAGACACAACACTGACAGAAGACTGACTGTTGTCATTGAGGTTGATATTTAATTTCCCGTAATATGTAGTAATCCATGTAATAGTCTATAAATAAATGTGCTAAAATGATATAGTGCGAACAACGCTTCAGATGTTATATTAGCAGATTGACACTTTCATTTAACGTTGAGTTCTCTCTTATTATTGTTGCAATCTGAAAAGTTACATTTAAAAAAAAACATGCAACTTAAGAACTTCGGAAAATATTCATGGTGTCACTCCTGTCGAAACTTGGTCTTCTAAAGCGACGGGCACCTCGGTAGCAGCATATTTTGTTTATAATATTCGGGCCAGTAACGTTTTGGTTGGGCCAGTAACTCTTCAAGTTACTGGCCCCCAGGCCAGTAAGTACAAAATTAATGTCAAGGCCTCAATGGTTTTATCACTAACTCAATCAGTCATGCATCTAATATATATAATATGGCACAGGTACACATTGCAACAGCTGATATCAGTAGTGGTAGACACCTCTTGCACGTGTCTACATGATCTGGTGCATACCACCATAGTAAAGAAAAAAATCCGGCCAATACAAAACAATGCTGCAACCATTTGTGACTAAATATGTGGGTGTGATTTTGACAGACAAATTGCTCTCTGAAAGTGATGGTACAGACTTAGATGTTGTTACTCCTGGTGGCCTGGGTACATCTTCAGCCTTCTTCCATGGTGTGACTGATGAGGCGACAGAATTGGTGTGATGTATACAGTCACATGCCATGTATGTTCCACAATGCCTGTGCCCAGTCAGTCCTTTGAAGATATCGGTATGGTGTTGTGTCATGTATGTGCAGTGTCAATAGCACAAGTCCTGATGGAATACCGTCTCTATCTGGTAAAATGTCAGTGGAATTAATTAACAATACTGTCACATTCTGGAATGCGCAGTCAGGCAGTACCCTGAATGTATCATTTATTGTGATTACAACATTCACTACCATGATGGTCATAAACATGCAATAACTGAACTACACATATGTATCTGGTTATTACATGCATAATTAATGCGTCGCTCTCCACATCTGTACTCCCATGGTCAAGGAAACACGTCATTGTGACACCTGCACTAAGAAGACAAGGCACCAATGTCAATGTGCTGTCTAACTTCCACGTAATTATGATAGTTGTGTTGAAGACTATGCAGCTCCTTGTCTCAAGGCAATTGGCCTATTGGACATGTACCAGAGTGCCTACAAGTACAAACCTGGGCTGTTTAAAAGACTGCCAGGTTTGGGCTGTAGTTCGAAAATGTCAGTGACTGCGATGACAGTGTGCTGTGAGTCAGACAATGTCGTAATGCAATCATCATCACCAATATATTGTCAGATGAAATTTGTGTGCATCTGACAACAGAATTGTTTGGTTAATAACAACAATCACTCTTGAGATGACAGTATTTCATGTGTCTGTGAATGGATGAATCAGCTGAAGTCACATTTATGATGACAATTATGTGAAGTCACCTTTATGATGACAATAGGTGAAGTCATGTTTATGGTGACATTAGGTGCAAAACGTTATGGTGCCAGCAGTGATACAAGATGTGTGGTGGTATCTGGTCAGTGATTACATATGATGTAGTGATGGTGTTTTGCTTTTAATTTCAGTTCAGAAACTGCAATACAGACAGGGATAAAGGAACAAATAATTTTACATTATGCTTGGTGACATCTTAATGTGGTGGTGTCAGTTGAATAGCTATGTACAATAGTGCAAATGGACAGAAATAACATATGTATAAGGTATATATGGTGATATCAGGTAGTTGATGATGTCAGACATATAGTGATATGAAGTGTATTGTGATGTAAGATGATGGTAGCTTCTGTGTGGTGATATCACATTTATATTTACATCTTCCTGTACCAGAATGTAAATGTTGTTGGTATTCATCTTTCAGGTTGATTTATTGTCATCTAGACACTGGTCTTATCGTGCAACTGAGTGATGGACTGGAAAAGAACAAGTCTACCAAGACCCTGATGTAAGACCTTTCACAGGACTAGTTACTCATATATTCACAATAGTAGTCTAACATAGACAAGACGACTGTGTCCTCACTAACAAGCTATTAATGTCCCATTACTTTCTGGATGTATATGTCTTATATATTAGAAGTTGGCATATTTGTATTCATGATTTCATCTAAGAGTTGCAATCCCAGGGAGGGACTCTGAATACCATTGACTAATAGTTATTAATATCGTTTCAGTTGAACATAGTGTTATACTAATGACAGTAATGTATGACATGTAATCTTTAAATATCAGTATTGATTATAATTGTTTGTTTGAAAGAACACATTCGTGTGCACATACTGCATAACAGGTTCGTTTTGAGAGAAATTAGTAACTGTCAGTTTGTGTTTAGCTGTTGGACTGTATACAGTGGTCAGATGTCATGGATGGGGAAGTTGCGTGTTTTAGCTAGCCAGCTAGACAGAAAGTTTTACAAATTTTTAATATTGGTTATTTGTCAAATTAGTATAATACTATAATAGTCATTTATTTATTTGGTTTATAATTTTAAACGTTAATATTCAGATTTCATAATTATTGGGTAGTTAAAGGATCTCAGTTAGGGAGGTTACTTATAGGAAGGTGATCATGAATCCAGACCTCTGGAAGGATTGCAGGTGACTTTTTGTTTCCTATAAGTCAGCCAAGACTGATGAGATAAAACGAGCTACAATCTCCTCTTGGCTAGCTAAACTGATCAAACTATCTTATGAGTCGGAAAGAGGTAGCTTCCTGGAGCGTCTTTCGTGGCGTTCCCATAGACGCGATCATGGAGGCATGCACCTGGTGGGCAAACAGTACATTTTCGGATTTTTACTTGCACGATATGTGCTCTTTCCTGGATGACATGTTTGTCCTGAAGCCCTCCGTGGCGGGTCAGTAAGGTTCCCAGGTCACATACAACTAGCTGCACCTTGCTGATGTGCATTTCACTTTTTTCACAGTTATATGTCTTATCGTAATTCATGCGCTTCCCACCACCTATCGGACAAATTTATCTCAGATGTGTTCACATGGTAAAGGTATTAATAAATAATATCGTAAAATTTAGCATTAATTTTAGTTTTTATTATTAATAATTACGATGTGAACATATCAACTGTTCCACCCGCTTCCCCCCTTTAGGTTGACTCCGTCAGCCAATGTGTATACATTATAAGAGGAAGAAGGTGTACCTCGATGCTGCCACCTAGTGTACAGGAGAACACCTTCACCTTTTAGAATATATATGTATAAATCATATGAGACAAGATATTATTCAAGAGAATACCTCAGATGTGTTCACATGGTAAGTATTAATAATAAAAACTAAAATTAATGCTAAATTTTATGAATCTGTTTGCTGGGTGCCTTACTTCACACGGTGTGCTAGGAAAATAAAAGTGATATATATCACACAGATCATTTGTTTGTGACATAGACATGGGCAGTTCTTTGTGCATAATTTGCACATATCGGGGAGCGTATTTCAATCTACATATGATTGCAAAAATTCGAAATTGCTTAACAGGACAATCAGACACACAGTAAACCAATGTTTACTCTACATAGCATACCATTTTTCTGGATATTACAATCTTTTGTGCATTTGATGATATCATTTTTTGGTGAATAACAACAGTCGCTCTTGAGATGACAGTATTTTGTGTGTCTGTGAATGAATGCATCAACTGAAGTCAACATTTATAGTGACATTAGGTAAAGTCACTTTGATGGTGACATTAGGTAAAGTCACCTTTATGGTGATATTAAATGAATTCACCTTTAGGGTGACAATAGGTGCAAGACGTTATCGTGTCTGTAATTATACAATATTTGTGGTGGTATCTGTTCAGTGATTACCGGTACATGTAATGTTGTGATGGTATGTTTTATTTTAAATTTTAAAAACTATCACATAGACAGATAAAAGGCATGAATCATTTGACATTATGCTTGGTGTTGTCGTACTGTTACTGGTGGGAAACCCTTGTGGCAACCTTACTATAGTGTTATCTGACGTGTGGTGCTGACAGGTGAATAGCTGTATAGTACATATGGTAATAATGTGTGTATTATGATATAAGGTTTATGGTGATATCATGTATTGTGATAAAAAGTGAATGGTGATGTAAGATGATGGTAGCTTGTGTGTGGTGATATCTTCCAGTACCAGAAGTTCAGAATACAAATTGTGTTGGTATTTATCTTTTAGGTTGGATGGTTGTCATCTAGACACTGGTCTTATCAAGCAACTGAGTGGTGGACATAAGAAGAACAAGTCTATCGAGACCCTGGAGTAAGACCTTTCACATGCTAACATTGTCACAATAGTAGTCTAATATAGATTATATTAGACCGATTAGCCTGACAAGCCATTAATGTCCCATTAATTTATGGATGTATGTCTGATATTAGAAGTTGGCATGTTTGTATTCATCTAAGAGTCACAATCCCGGGAAGGAACCCTGAATACCATTGGCTGATAGTGAAGATAATGTTATAGTAATGCATGCTGTATAATCTTTAAATATCAGTATCAATTATATAATTGTTTGTTTGAAAGAACACATTAGTATGCATATACTGCGTAACAAATACGTTTTGAGAAAATTACCATCAGTTTGTGTGTAGCTGTTGGACTGTATACAGTGGTCAGAAAGATGCATGTTTTAGCTAGACAAAAATTTACATTGTTATAATATTGTTTAAATATCAAATTTGGAATTATAAATAAATAAACTAACATGGCAGTAACATTGTTAACATGTAGGATTGTTAACACCATTAACAGTTGAAGTATTACATATACGTTTCTTGTATGATTTAGATAGGTTTAAAAATAAACTATCTTAATCATTAATATCACGTATTTAGCCATGACATCTGCTCGAGTCGTGTCTTTAAGTTATTGACATTATTTAAGCAGATGTAATTAAAACGTAACCTCGGTTTCTGCATTATTTAACAAATTGGCCTTTGCTTAGGTAAACTTGTACTACTTCAGGTGTGTTCCTCCATAATATAATCGTTCCATTCTCATACGATGTAGTGTAGGCAGAATGTTTTCTTGTGCACGGACATGGAGCACCATTACAATAGTGTGTGCTAGTGATAAACATCCGAGTTGTATGTCTTACATATGATACTCCACACAACTCTTTCGGGGGCTAATTTTATCAAGGTGCATGAATTTGGAAGAAAAACATTGAAAACTGTATGCAGTATGGAAATGAAAGTTGGCGTAGAAACTATCTGCCCTTCGTCTCCGGTGCATCCTACCAATATATATTTCTGCATCCTAGCATCATACACAAGCATTATTTAATTGAGGCCTTACAATATATAAGATGGCATGTTGTGACACTGATAACTGAAACATTTCCTAAAAGCTAATATGAAAGGCAAAATCGGGTCAGCTAATTACAATTTATGACCATCCGACGTTCATACACAATGCGTGTCTTTAAGAGATTACTAAACATTTCGGGGTATGGTAGTTGGCAGGTACAAAATGGTTATACTTTGCCAAGCAATGCCTTCATTGTTAAGAAAATATACTGACTAATTTGAATTAACTTTTAAAGTTTCATAGACCAACAATTGACATGCTTTTTAGATTTCCATAACTAAATATTCTGAAAATAAATTATAAACAACTATGGCATTCACAAAACAGCACAGCTACATCGTCTGCAAATAATATTTCTGTCATAAATGTTATGTAAAATCAGTTACATAAAACGATTTTAAAACGTTTCCGCTACTAAAACGTATCTATCACCTATATATTGTGGGCCAGAGTTCTTTTATTGTCGTCTGCTGCACAACAAACTTTAAAATGTTTCAATTTTCCCCATATGATGAATATACATATTACACACAATATAGCGGGGAGTCAGTCACGTGATCGTCTGTTTGCGAAGTTCTAATCCACATATATAATTTATTCACAGCTTGAGCTGGAACCGAGGGATGATAAAGGAAGAAGATGCACGACGGTCATTGGCAACTGCTCTGGCGTCAATGTCCCAGTTGCGTGACTTACAGTAAGTGTCATCAATGATTACATGTAGTAGTTGTATAGTTGTTGTTATTTATTTACACGTAGCGTCGTAGAATGGTTGAGAGAAGTGAATTTGTGATATGATAGATTTGTGTTGATGATGAGATTTAACCAACAACTCGTCGTTTACGTTACAGCCTTGGCTTCTGTGATGTCACCAGCATCTCCTTAGAACTCATAGCGGCCAGACTTGGGCGAGGCTGTCCACAGTTGGTGACGCTGAGGTAAATGTTGTATATTCAATCTATAGTACTTACAATACAAATCGGACTACTTTTTATTATCATTTGAGGTGGCAAGTTGTGTGCATATAGCGTATTTAATTCGATACTTGTAGACCGAGACTAATTAACAAAAGCGTCTTGTAAATGACAGAAAATATATCTAGATTATATTCACCCGGACAAAGTACTTACCCCACCCTTCTACACATGCCCCACCCACATGAACTACTACTCAACTGTCTGACGTCAGTTTAGTTGCCGGGTAGAAACAAAAGTTGTACATTTTGTGTATTTGAAGAGATTAAATGTGTGAGACTGTAGACTTTTGTTTCTCTTGTTTACAGTTGTGAGGGCAACAAGTTGACCGATGACAGCGAAGTGACTCTGAGGACCCTCCTCACCCGTATACCTCAACTGACAATAAAGTAAGTTGACGTCATTGATACATTCACGTGACATGTGTTAGTATGTGTGACACGCAGGTACAGAGAGTGTGAGCCATGTCACATGTTGCATTGATGTCTTTTGTCTCTTCCGGACAATCCCCTGTCATGGCCGGTGAAGAACCGACTAAGGAGAGAGTTCGGTGACAGGTTCTGTTACGAGGTAAATGTCTGTTGTCTCCGTCACGTGCACTAACTGTTCCACCGTCACCTATGACCCTCAACCAAGTGTCTTCAACTGTCCCAACCTGTCCACCAACACGCGACTTGTTGCCAAATCACACCTTTATCACTTCAACCCGCCTATAAAATGCTGCGCGTGCAGACAGCATCCGATCAAGGATCTTAAAGCTTCACAAACATACGCAACTCCTCGCAATAACGTGTGACGCCACAACCACTAGCGCCATCTAGTTTTAAGCGTGCTACAGACGATGGCGTGTGCTCGACGTTGGATGTCGAATGGCCAATGTTGTGCTGCGCCCAACTAGAATAACAGTCGCACAAAATGTCCGGAAATGGTTTTCCACCGCTTCCCGGTTGAAGAGAGAAGGTAAATATTGGATCTATTAAAGAAATGTGTATGTCAAAGTAAAGTAAAAAACATGAGAAAAATGGCCAATTGTATAGTAAATGAAACGCCAGTCGAATACGCTCACGAGTCGAACTTGTAATTGCCACCATATGTAACATAGAATGCATTAAACAGGTACATTTAGCATCTACACAAACAATCTGATTGACAAAGATGTAAAATGAGGCTTGTGAACATACATTTTCAAAAACTACTTATATTACACGAAATACTCACTGGCCCCCGTTGCGTAATGGTCCCTATGACTATGGGGAGTGTGGCATGTTTAAAAACATCTACAAATAACTCAGAAGGGCGGAATATACGTAGATGATATTGGTTGGATTCTCAATATGCCAAAGTCTTCCTTGTCCACTTGCTATGTGGAATTCACTCTCATATGGCAATGTGGTTAAACTTGGCTAAATCGTGTAATTATTACCAGCACCGTGGGCGCGTTACCATTTCGACTCGTGGCATAGCTAGATACTAGTCTAATAGAGTTGAAATATAATGTAATTTCTGCATGAAGTCAGTTATGTTTTGTTATATAACAGGATATATTATTATTTATATGGCAGGATTAAAATTCGTGTATAAGTAATTCTGTTTATATTGTTTTTTTCTTTCGTATTCATTTAAGCATTTAGGATGTGTGCAATATTTACACACCTAATGATTTGTGATTATGGTTGTGACCACAACAATTGTGTTTGGGGATACATACTAATACAAGTTTTTCTCTTGTGTATTCCCTTCAAACAACATCATATATGTACAACATGTTGACATGGTCTTAAATTGTAATGTTTGTTGAATGTTATTTGAATAAATAATATTGAATTGAATTGAACTAATATTTGTGTTCAATACATGTTGCAGAAGAAGCAGCTCACACAGCTGAGTTCATCGAAAGGATGGACCAACTGTTCAGTGCCTTAAACAGCCACATGCTGACCAGTCCAGCATTGATGCCACACGCTCTGACTGAATCCAGTGGCCACAAAGTGTTCTTGTTAGGAATCTTAGATTGGCTATCCAAGATTAAAAACAAAGGCAATGATGGCAGTATATTAATTTTGTTAGATGTGTCATTTGTTGTATACATTCTTGACTATTACATGTACCAGGTAAATCTAAACAAATGCCATATTTTGACTTTGTAAATCAAATCAAGGCAAGCTTTTTCTAACATCCTGTATATACTATAACTTACACCTGAATTGTATTAATGAGCTTTGAGTGTCATGTTAGTATTCCATGTTTACTTCAGGCATTGACTGTACACAAGATACCGTTTCTGGCGGTAATATTATTAAAACATATAATATTATTAAAACATGACGTTTGGTTGTGGCATAATAGTGGTGTGTTTTATCCATGACAGATATTCTGAGTAGCAGTCGAACAATAAAAATACGTTTTGTTTGCGTTGTGTACACGCCATTGGAACGTTTTTGTTTTTATAGACACTATTTACCGTTTAACTGAACTGTGACGATTATTTACCTTTTTGAATTGTACACATTATTAATTGGGACATGTTTGCTTGTTATTATTTTGTGAATAAAATCTTCTGTAACTCTTTATAATCATATTCTGTTTGTCTTAATTGTACAATGCATCTATGCTTGTATGGGAATTTGACTTTACTATCTATGTGCATTTTCAACCCATATGTCTTCTTGCAATTGTGTCGCTTCTTAAACCGAGCAAAGCAGGTACGTGAGTTATTGAACAAGCATTTCGAGCAAGAAGAAGAAAAAATTATCACATCTTTAATAATAAAGGACCATACCGATCGCCCAGGAATGTACTGTATCATTAAACTCGATTAAAATAATAGACTAGCTTAAAAATACTATCTACAAGGCGAGTGGAGTGAGTTAGGGGGAGAGGGGGGATATATGACCGCTGGTGCAGTCTGTCATTTGAACCTTTGCTATCGTATCCTAACAGACTGGTGCTGTCTCCGTAATTTGAAACTTCGCTATCGTGTCCTAGCACGCTAGAAACTAGATGGCGCCACTTACGTAATGTCACGCTATTTACGGCAAAATCGAGAGGAATCTTTGTGAAGCTATAGAATCCTTGGTCCGATCTTGACCTAACTTGTTAGTTTGTATCACAAATCAGCTCTAGTTGCTTCGTCTGACGTCACTGATTATGTTGTAAATAAATCGTAGCAGTCGACGGCCGGAGACAAACTAACAACAGGAGGAAGTTAACTAGCCAAAAGGGAATTTTATATTTAATTGTTTACAATCGGATGTTTTTGTGTTGTTCCTCACAGTTCGATGTTGTCCTTTGTAAATACATAGGTGTTGGAATGGCGGGCTGTGAACTTGTTTGATGTTTGTGAGCGACATCCGAGTTACAAAAGAATCCATGACAAAATTACCCCCATACATAATCCTTCAGACAAAATCCCCTTATTAACGTTTCATTTTGGACAATGTATTGTGTCAAAACATTGAACACCCTCAGACAAAACCCTAACCCCAACACCAACCCTCAACACG
>JAODUO010003085.1:0-20144 GCA_025642075.2 Ridgeia piscesae
AAAACTAGCTACATCAATCGCCTAAGAAAACGTTTCGTTTGTTTTCCCCTCTTTGTGAGAACTGTAACATTAAGACTAATGTCCACTCGCAATTGTTATTATACATGACATATATGTCAAGCTATATTTGAGTCTCCCAGTGATCGGCCTACATTTACAATTAAATAAAACACGTTATACTGCACCTGCACAAAGTGGCTGTACTCGATAAACACAAGGTTTCACTCACTATCAAATGACTGAGCCGCGTCGTCAGTCTTCACCTAATCGCGCCCGGTCGTCCAGTAATGCTGCCAGAAGTCGCCTGCTTTGGACCATGCGTCTCTGAACGTTCATCTGGCGAAGACACCTGAGAAAAAACACAATAAAAAGAGTGTTATAATATGTACGGTGACTAAAGACGTTGACACAAGTAGACTCAATTATTACACATGCCCACATTCTTTCACCCCACTGCAATCAAAGGGGTAAATCCCACAGCGATGCGGTCGAGCTTACATTAAAGAAACTGACATCTTCTTCCAGCATTCGGCTGCGCGGCGTGGTAATGGCGCGAAACCGGAAGGGACATCCCTACTGTGACGTCACGACAATACGGCAAACGCGCTATTTTCGTTCAGACAACGTCAGATTTCAAGATGGCGGCGCCGTTGATATAGGCAAACTGGGGAGGGGGACGCTTTCTTCCGACTACTCCATCTTTCTTTCAATGTCTGCCCTTGCACAGGTTCATGTTGTCATCATGTACACGCATAAGACTACAGTTTTATTATGGTCCAGCGGCCTGTGTGACATTCGGGTACTTTTTATGTACGATGTTCGTCAATATGCGTGGCGTATAGCATCGATTAGATTCAACAATGTTAGTCTATGTCCATTGATTTTAATACCAAATATGTCAGGCCTGCTGTGTCCGCTCTTATTATACCCGGGCAGTCGGTTTGCCAGTTGGATGCGCGCTAACCACTACACTACCCGCGCCTCCCGTAATGAATGTTCAAATATAGGAGCATGTAGTTTGCATGCTACACAAGTGCCTAATTCATGTCGGAAATGGCACAACGTTTATATTCTTGTTCTCATTTACAGTCCACTGTACAGGTCGCATACCACTCTTCGATGAGTTGTCAATGTCTTAAGCTTTCCATTTATGCCTATGCAAATAGAAGTTTGGGCAGTATATAATTTAACATTCGTTTTTCTGACCTTCGCAAAAATATATACTCTCAACGACAGAAGTTCCGTTTAAAACGTTGGCACTCTAATCTCGTCGATCTGTAACTCTAAAACGTGTTAATGGTGACGCCATGAGTGCTGTATGCAGTCTATGCAAATATGTATCTGAAGCATTAAATGCCATTCCAAACTGTTTATGAATACACGGAATGCTTGTACGCAACGCAATGAAACAAAAGCTGTTGTTAAATCAAATTCCTCTCGTCGAAGTGTGTGAGGCGGGATGATACAAGGTGTCCGTTCGCATACATATTTACTCTGCAATGCGATACTATTTGTAGGGCTTTCGGTTTGTGTAGCTCAATACCAATCGTTATATGATGCGACTATTGCCTGTTAGTTGCTTTGTGGTTTCGTTTTCATATTGAACTTGCCAAAAGTCTGCTGTTTCGTTTCAGGTCTTCCGATTTGATTCCGAAGTTTGAACTACAAAAAACTCTCAGAACACGACGCAAGAGAAGTGGTGCACCCCACGCAAGTCTAGTATATAATCGTGTAGTTGCCTGGGTAGTTTGGAAGAACCTTTGTTTTTTCGTATGGTACTTTGTCATGACTGTTATGTCTAGCTTTTGGCGTTACCTGTTTGTCGGCATAGCGCTCATGGTATGGCCAAGGACCTGGCCCATTGGCAGTTATCACTGTATCCGCACGCTATTGATTGCATGGCAATGGGCAATGCCTCAAAAGGAAGCTGATCTCCGTCACTACCTACTTACAAGTATGCTTGCCGAGTAATGTGTGTTTGCAATAAATATTCGTCTTAAAACATCGATTGATCTCTATACTTGTTTCAGAAGAAGACAAACCAATTGTGTACTCGTGACTTACGCTACAACAAAGCGCCTGGCCTACGGTTGTGTTTGCATGCTGCTCCCTAAGCATACTGTTTCCAGTCGAGATCAGAGGGTTGTGATTGGTGTAATGACAGACAGAGAACCAACTGTATTGAGTGGGTGTCTGTTTGCGTGCTAGAATGTGCGTGACATTCGCGCGATTGGTGCTTATGCTTACCAATGTTAAGATAGTTTCCGCGGTGCGATTTCGGCCCCTTATACAAGTTTCGTCCCATGTGCCTTATTTTAGCATCATATTTTGACATTACTTATGTTGGAATCTAATAATTAATGTAGCCAAGTTGTCTGTGTGCAACAGAAGCTCGCTCACAAGGTGATGTGACTGGCATAGTTGGATGTTTTGCACTTGCTCCAGCCAATTTACTTCTTAATACAATGAGAGCACATTCGATTGAATGCATACAACTGACAGACATTGCGGCTAGACCCAAAAAGCACCACCTGGAGTGGTTACGAGGAAATTATTCGAAGTCTAAACCATCGTCTTTATATCAGTTCTGATCAATCACATAGCGTGAAAACTAGCTACATCAATCGCCTAAGTAAAACGTTTCGTTTGTTTTCTCCTCTTTGTGAGAACTGTAACATTAAGACTAATGTCCACTCGCAATTGTTATTATACATGACATATATGTCAAGCTATATTTGAGTCTCCCAGTGATCGGCCTACATTTACAATTAAATAAAACACGTTATACTGCACCTGCACAAAGTGGCTGTACTCGATAAACACAAGGTTTCACTCACTATCAAATGACTGAGCCGCGTCGTCAGTCTTCACCTAATCGCGCCCGGTCGTCCAGTAATGCTGCCAGAAGTCGCCTGCTTTGGACCATGCGTCTCTGAACGTTCATCTGGCGAAGACACCTGAGAAAAAAACACAATAAAAAGAGTGTTATAATATGTACGGTGACTAAAGACGTTGACACAAGTAGACTCAATTATTACACATGCCCACATTCTTTCACCCCACTGCAATCAAAGGGGTAAATCCCACAGCGATGCGGTCGAGCTTACATTAAAGAAACTGACATCTTCTTCCAGCATTCGGCTGCGCGGCGTGGTAATGGCGCGAAACCGGAAGGGACATCCCTACTGTGACGTCACGACAACGTCAGATTTCAAGATGGCGGCGCCGTTGATATAGGCAAACTGGGGAGGGGGGACGCTTTCTTCCGACTACTCCATCTTTCTTTCAATGTCTGCCCTTGCACAGGTTCATGTTGTCATCATGTACACGCATAAGACTACAGTTTTATTATGGTCCAGCGGCCTGTGTGACATTCGGGTACTTTTTATGTACGATGTTCGTCAATATGCGTGGCGTATAGCATCGATTAGATTCAACAATGTTAGTCTATGTCCATTGATTTTAATACCAAATATGTCAGGCCTGCTGTGTACGCTCTTATTATACCCGGGCAGTCGGTTTGCCAGTTGGATGCGCCTGACATATTTGGAATTAAAATCAATGGACATAGACTAACATTGTTGAATATAATCGATGCTATACGCCACGCATATTGACAAACATCGTACAGAAAAAGTTCCCGAATGTCGCACAGACCGCTGCACCATAATAAAACTGTAGTCTTATGCGTGTACGTGATGACAACATGAACCTGTGCAAGGGCAGACATTGAAAGAAAGAAGGAGTAGTCGGAAGAAAGCGTCGTCTGCATCTTGAAAATCTGTTTTTGTCAGAGAAATATTTGCGTTCTATGTTAGTGACGTCACAGCTCAAGATGTCCTTCCGGTTTCTTGCCATTACGTAAATGCTGGAAAGATGCCAGTTTCTTTAATGCTGTCTCGGCCGCATCGCTGTAAGGATTTTACGCTTTTGATGCCGGTGGGGTGAGGAGGAATATTATGAGTTGGCGGAATTGAGTCTGCTGTGTCGGCGTCTTTGGTCGCTGTATATATTATGGCAATAACATTGTGTTTTTCTCGGAGTGTCTTCGCCAGATGAGTTCAGAGACGCATGGTCCAAAGCAGGCGACTTCTGACAGCATTACTGGACGACCGGGCTCTGTTGGAAGGCTGGCGACGCGTCAATCATTTGAAAGCTATCGATTACAACCACTTTGTGCGGTGTGGCATAACGTGTTGATGAAATTTGACAGTGTAGATATCTGGGAGAATCAAATATGGCGGCTTGAATAGATGTCGTATGGCAACAATTGCAGTGAACATGTAATGTTACAGTTCTCACCCAGGCGAAACAATCGAACGTTTGGAAAGATTGATAACCAGCTAGTTTCACGCTATGTGATTGATCAGAACTGATATAAAGACGATGGTTTAGACTTCGAATAATTTCCTCGTAACCACTCCAGGTGGTGCTTTTTGGGTCTAGCCGCAATATCTGTCAGTTGTATGCATTCAATCGAATGTGCTCTCATTGTATTAAGAAGTAAATTGGCTGGAGCAAGTGCAAAACATCCAACTATGCCAGTCACATCACCTTGTGAGCGAAGCGAGCTTCTGTTGCACACATACAACTTGGCTACATTAATTATTAGATTCCAACACAAGTAATGTCAAAATATGATGCTAAAATAAGGCACATGGAACGAAACTTGTATAAGGGGCCGAGATCGCACCGCGGAAACTAACTTAACATTGGTAAGCATAAGCACCAATCGCGCGAATGTCACACACATTCTCGCACGCAAACAGACACCCACTCAATACAGTTGGTTCTCTGTCTGTCATTACACCAATCACAACGCTCTGATCTCGACTGGAAACAGTATGCTTAGGGAGCAGCATGCAAATGCAACCGTAGGCCAGGCGCTTTGTTGTAGCGTAAGTCACGAGTACACAATTGGTTTGTCTTCTTCTGAAACAAGTGTAGAGATCAATCGATGTTTTAAGACGTATATTGATTGCAAACACACATTACTCGGCAAGCGCACTTGTATGTAGGTAGTGACGGAGATCCCTTCCTTTTGAGGCATTGCGCATAGCCATGCAATCAATAGCGTGCGATACAGTGATAACTGCCAACAGGCCAGGTCCTTGGCCATACCATGAGCGCTATGCCGACAAACAGGTAACGCCAAAAGCTAGACATAACAGTCATGACGAAGCACCATACGAAAAAAACAAAGGTTCTTCCAAACTACCCAGGCAACTACACGATTATATACTAGACTTGCGAGGGGTGCACCACTTCTCTCGCGTCGTGTTCTGAGAGTTTTTTGTCGTTCACACTTCGGAATCAAATCAGAAGACCTGAAACGAAACAGCAGACATTTGGCAACTTCAGTATGAAAACAAAACCACAAAGCAACTAACAGGGAATAGTCGCATCATATAACGATTGGTATTGAGCTACACAAACCGAACGCCAGTAAATCTTTATGCGAACGAATGTCTTGTATCACACCGCCTCACGCACTTCGACGACATGTATTTGATTTAACAACAGCTTTTGTTTCATTGCGTTGCGTACAAGCATTTCGTGTATTCATAAAAAGTTT
The DNA here is from genome assembly GCA_025642075.2 of Ridgeia piscesae. Taxonomy (NCBI): domain Eukaryota; kingdom Metazoa; phylum Annelida; class Polychaeta; order Sabellida; family Siboglinidae; genus Ridgeia; species Ridgeia piscesae. Next base: position 5,576 of record JAODUO010003085.1, read on the forward strand.
GGAATGGCATGTAATGCTTCAGATGCATGATTGCGTAGCCTGCATACAGCACTCGTGGCGTCGCCGCTAACACGTTTTAGAATTACAGATCGACGAGAGTAGAGTGCCAACATTTAAACGGAACTTCTGTCGTTGAGAGTATATATTATTGCGAAGGTCAATAAAACTAATGTTAAATTAGATACTGCCCAAACTTCTGATTGCATAGGCATACTTAAGACATTAACAACTCATCGAAGAGTGGTATGCGACATGTACAGTGGACTGTGAATGAACAAGAATACCAAATGTGTGCCATTTCCGGCAAGTAGGCGCGTAGCAACATGCAAATACATGCTCCTGCAATTGAGCATTCATTTACGGAAGGCACTTAGTATGTAGTGGAGTAGCGCATCAACTGGCAAACCGGCTGCCAGGGTTTAATAAGAGCGGGCGCAGCGGGCTGACATATTTGGTGTTAAATCAATGGATTAAATAGACTAACATTGTTGAATATAATCGATGCTATACGCCACGCATATTGACAAACATCGTACAGAAAAAGTTCCCGAATGTCGCACAGACCGCTGCACCATAATAAAACTGTAGTCTTATGCGTGTACGTGATGACGACATGAACCTGTGCAAGGGCAGACATTGAAAGAAAGAAGGAGTAGTCGGAAGAAAGCGCCCTCCCCCTCCCCAGTTTGCCTATATCAACGGCGTCGCCATCTTGAAATCTGACGTTGTCAGAACGAAAATAGCGCGTTTGCCGTATTGTCGTGACGTCACAGTAGGGATGTCCCTTCCGGTTTCGCGCCATTACCACGCCGCGCAGCCGAATGCTGGAAAAAGATGCCAGTTTCTTTAATGTAAGCTCGACCGCATCGCTGTGGGATTTATTGATGCCAGTGGGGTGAAGGAATGTGGGGATGTGTAAGAATTGAGTCTACTTGTGTCAACGTCTTTAGTCACTGTACATATTATAACGCTCTTTTTATTGTGTTTTTTCTCAGGTGTCTTCGCCAGATGAAGGTTCAGAGACGCATTGTCCAAAGCAGGCGACTTCTGACAGCATTACTGGACGACCGGGCGCGATTGGGTGAAGACTGGCGACGCGGGTCAGTCATTTGAAAGTGAGTGAAACCTTGTGTTTATCGAGTACAGCCACTTTGTGCAGGTGCAGTATAACGTGTTGATGTAATTGTAAATGTAGGCCGATCACCGGGAGAATCAAATATAGCTTGAAATAGATGTCATGTATAATAACAATTGCGAGTGGACATTAGTCTTAATGTTACAGTTCTCACAAAGACGAGAAAACAATCGAAACGTTTTACTTAGGCGATTGATGTAGCTAGTTTTCACACTATGTGATTGATCAGAACTGATATAAAGAAGACGGTTTAGACTTCGAATAGTTTCCTCGTAACCACTCCAGGTTGTGCTTTTTGGGTCTAGCCGCAATATCTGTCAGTTGTATGCATTCAATCGAATGTGCTCTCATTGTATTAAGAAGTACATTGGCTGGAGCAAGTGCAAAACATCCAACTATGCCAGTCACATCACCTTGTGAGCGAAGCGAGCTTCTGTTGCACACATACAACTTGGCTACATTAATTATTAGATTCCAACACAAGTAATGTCAAAATATGATGTTAAAATAAGGCACATGGAACGAAACTTGTATAAGGGGCCGAGATCGCACCGCGGAAACTATCTTAACATTGGTAAGCATAAGCACCAATCGCGCGAATGTCACACACATTCTCGCACGCAAACAGACACCCACTCAATACAGTTGGTTCTCTGTCTGTCATTACACCAATCACAACGATCTGATCTCGACTGGAAACAGTATGCTTAGGGAGCAGCATGCAAATGCAACCGTAGGCCAGGCGCTTTGTTGTAGCGTAAGTCACGAGTACACAATTGGTTTGTCTTCTTCTGAAACAAGTGTAGAGATCAATCGATGTTTTAAGACGTATATTGATTGCAAACACACATTACTCGGCAAGCGCACTTGTATGTAGGTAGTGACGGAGATCCGCTTCCTTTTGAGGCATTGCGCATAGCCATGCAATCAATAGCGTGCGATACAGTGATAACTGCCAACGGGCCAGGTCCTTGGCCATACCATGAGCGCTATGCCGACAAACAGGTAACGCCAAAAGCTAGACATAACAGTCATGACGAAGCACCATACGAAAAAAACAAAGGTTCTTCCAAACTACCCAGGCAACTACACGATTATATACTAGACTTGCGAGGGGTGCACCACTTCTCTCGCGTCGTGTTCTGAGAGTTTTTTGTCGTTCACACTTCGGAATCAAATCAGAAGACCTGAAACGAAACAGCAGACATTTGGCAACTTCAGTATGAAAACGAAACCACAAAGCAACTAACAGGGAATAGTCGCATCATATAACGATTGGTATTGAGCTACACAAACCGAACGCCCTACAAATAGTATCGCATTGCAGAGTAAATCTTTATGCGAACGAATGTCTTGTATCACACCGCCTCACACACTTCGACGACATGTATTTGATTTAACAACAGCTTTTGTTTCATTGCGTTGCGTACAAGCATTTCGTGTATTCATAAAAAGTTTGGAATGGCATGTAATGCTTCAGATGCATGATTGCGTAGCCTGCATACAGCACTCGTGGCGTCGCCGCTAACACGTTTTAGAATTACAGATCGACGAGAGTAGAGTGCCAACATTTAAACGGAACTTCTGTCGTTGAGAGTATATATTATTGCGAAGGTCAATAAAACTAATGTTAAATTAGATACTGCCCAAACTTCTGATTGCATAGGCATAGATGGAAAGCTTAAGACATTGACAACTCATCGAAGAGTGGTATGCGACATGTACAGTGGACTGTGAATGAGAACAAGAATATAAATGTTGTGCCATTTCCGACAAGAATTAGGCACTTGTGTAGCATGCAAACTACATGCTCCTACAGTTGAACATTCATTACGGGAGGCGCGGGTAGTGTAGTGGGTAGCGCGCATCCAACTGGCAAACCGACTGCCCGGGTTTAATAAGAGCGGACACAGCAGGCCTGACATATTTGGAATTAAAATCAATGGACATAGACTAACATTGTTGAATATAATCGATGCTATACGCCACGCATATTGACAAACATCGTACAGAAAAAGTTCCCGAATGTCGCACAGACGTGCCCTTACTTGCTTACGCGGAGCAATGCTGGAAGGGCAGCTTAAAGAAAAGGGATCGGAGAAACGCCCCCTCCCAGTTGCTTAAGGGTGCATTTAAATTGACTTGTGACAAACGCTTTGCCGTATTTTACGTCTAGGGTGTCCTTCCGGTTTCCGCCATTAAGGCAGCGAGCTGGAAAAAGAGCCGTTTCTTAAGAATCTGGCGCGCGGGATTTAGCTGGCCAGGGGTAAGGAATTGGTGGTAAATTGGTTATGGTCAACTTGTCAGTCATATAACGTTTTTATTGTTTTTAGGGTCTCGCAATAAGTTAAGAGCATGTAAAAGCATTCGAGCATTACTGAGCCGTTGGAGACGGACGAGTTTTAGGATGAACTGTTTTCATAGCATGTGAGTGATATAAGGTGTTAATTGATGTGCGTACCATCAATGCTTGAATAGGCATTTATATTGATGTTATCTAATGTTCATTAAAAGACGGAACAATCAACTTTACTAGCGAGTACTATTTACAGGAGTCGTGAAAAAATGGTTTAATTATAGTCCCAACATCAGTTGTTTTGTAGCCAACGATTGTATATACGAATGCCATTATTAACATTGGTGAGCATAACACCATGCCAGTCACACACTTTGAGCAACAGCTCTCACCATACATTGTCTTATTAACCAACACAAGTATGTAAAATATGTTAAAGCACATGAGAACTGTAGGCCGGTGAGCGATACTAACATTGGTAGCTAACAATGGAGTCAACATTTACGAAAACACAACATGGTCCTTGTATTACATACAGTCGTTCTGAACATGCTAGGAGCAATCAAATGCAACGTGCAGCGCTTGGCAGTCCGTACCATGGTCCCAAACAGGTAGAACAACATTTTAGACGAAATATCAAAAACAACGGCACAACTAGAGTAGACGAATCCTCTTTGAGGTGCCATCCTGCATCATCTGGATGTGTAACTCAACAGAGGCCTGAACAAGCGCATCGCAACAGTAGAAAAGAACAAACATAGGAAACACAAAAACAAGTTTAACTACACAAACCGATTACAATAGTACCTTCGGTTTTGGAGTTTTTTGTTTCACACCGATCAAATCGAGACCTGAAAGAAACACAGCTTTGGCAACTTCGTAAAAACGAAACCAAAAAATAAAGGGAATGTCGATCATGATTGGTTAGCCCAAACAGCCCTCATGTCGCTTCAGTAAATTAGCGACGAAGTTGATCCACCCTACAACTTCGCGAATGTATTTATTTAACAAACTTTTGTTATTGGTTGCAAACTTCTGATTCATAAAGGAATGGATGAAGCTTAGACATGACACTCATCAGAGTGGTCGCCGTACAGTTTTGAATAGACAGAATAAGTGCCAACATAAAGGAACTTTGTGTTGAAATAATTTCAAGGTAAAAATAATTAATGACGCCCAAATTTATTGTAGGCATAATGGAAAGCTGCTTAATAAGAGGGACACAGTACATATTGAATAAACAAGAATATAAATGTTGTCCATTTCCGCAAGAATTGGCACTTGTACAGAAAAAGTCCCATTGCACATACGGGACCGGTATGTAGTGGGTACGGATCCAACTGAACCGTGCCCGGGTTAATAAGAGAAAGAGGATATTTGGAAAAAACGCTCTACATTTTGAATATAACGGCTCGCCATTTGAAAACTGTAAGAAAAAGTTCCCGAATGTCGAGACGTCACATAAAAATGTCTTTCGTTCGGATACAACGAACCTGTGAAGGGAGCATTAAAAAGAAATTCGGGCGCCTCCCTCCGTTTGCCTTATCAAGGGTGATGAAATTGGTTGTAGAAGAAAATACGTTTCCGTTTTGTACGTACATAGGATGTCCCTTCCGGTTTCGCCCATTCCACGCCGCGCAGCCGAATGCTGGAAAAAGATGCGTTTTTTAAGTAATCTGGCCGACCGTGGGATTTACGCTTTTGCCAGGGGGTGAGGAATGTGGGGAGTGAAAATTGAGTCTATTGTGTCAACGTCTTTGTCATGTACATATAACGTCTTTTTATTGTGTTTTTTCTCAGGTGCTTCCCGATAAGGTTCAGAGACGCATGTCAAACAGCACTTCGACAGCATTACTAACGGGCCGTTGGGGAAGACGGGACGCGGTCAGTCATTTGAAAGTGAGTGAATTGTGTTTTCATACAGCCATTGTCAGGTGATATAACGTGTTGATGTAATTGAATGTAGGCCGATCACCGGGAGTCAATATAGCTTGAATAGATGTCATGTATAATACAATCGAGTGGACATTAGTCTTAAGAAGTTACAAAGACGGAACAATCGAAACGTTTTACTAGGCGAGTACATTTTACCTTGTGATTGATCAGAACTGATATAAAGAAGAGGTTTAATTAATAGTTTCCAACACCCGGTTGTCTTTTTGGTCTAGGCAATATCGTCAGTTGTATGCATCTCGAATGTGCCTCATTGTATTAAACATTGGTGAGCATAAACACCAATTGCCAGTCACACACCTTGTGAGCAAGCAGCTCTTCACACATACACTTGGCTCTTATTATTAGACCAACACAAGTAATGTCAAAATATGATTAATAAGCACATGGAACGAAACTGTAGGGGCCGTCGCAGCGAAACTACTTAACATTGGTAAGCATAAGCACCAAGCGGAAGTCAACACATTCTCGACGCAAACAGACACCCACTCAATACAGTTGTTTTGTCTGTATTACCCAATCCGCTCTTCTGAGGCATTGCGGACAGCATGCAATCAATAGCGGCGCTTTGTGTAGCGTAAGTCCGGTCCTTGGTTTGCTCTTCTGAAACAGGTAAGTCAAATGTTAGACGAATATTTATGCAAACACCATACGGCAAGCACACTTGTTGTAGAGTACGGAATCCGCTTTTTTAGATTGCGAGCCATGCATCAATACGTGCGTGTGTTCTGAGAGTTTTTTGTCGTTCACACTTCGGAATCAAATCAGAAGACCTGAAACGAAACAGCAGACATTTGGCAACTTCAGTATGAAAACGAAACCACAAAGCAACTAACAGGGAATAGTCGCATCATATAACGATTGGTATTGAGCTACACAAACCGAACGCCCTACAAATAGTATCGCATTGCAGAGTAAATCTTTATGCGAACGAATGTCTTGTATCACACCGCCTCACACACTTCGACGACATGTATTTGATTTAACAACAGCTTTTGTTTCATTGCGTTGCGTACAAGCATTTCGTGTATTCATAAAAAGTTTGGAATGGCATGTAATGCTTCAGATGCATGATTGCGTAGCCTGCATACAGCACTCGTGGCGTCGCCGCTAACACGTTTTAGAATTACAGATCGACGAGAGTAGAGTGCCAACATTTAAACGGAACTTCTGTCGTTGAGAGTATATATTATTGCGAAGGTCAATAAAACTAATGTTAAATTAGATACTGCCCAAACTTCTGATTGCATAGGCATAGATGGAAAGCTTAAGACATTGACAACTCATCGAAGAGTGGTATGCGACATGTACAGTGGACTGTGAATGAGAACAAGAATATAAATGTTGTGCCATTTCCGACAAGAATTAGGCACTTGTGTAGCATGCAAACTACATGCTCCTACAGTTGAACATTCATTACGGGAGGCGCGGGTAGTGTAGTGGGTAGCGCGCATCCAACTGGCAAACCGACTGCCCGGGTTTAATAAGAGCGGACACAGCAGGCCTGACATATTTGGAATTAAAATCAATGGACATAGACTAACATTGTTGAATATAATCGATGCTATACGCCACGCATATTGACAAACATCGTACAGAAAAAGTTCCCGAATGTCGCACAGACCGCTGCACCATAATAAAACTGTAGTCTTATGCGTGTACGTGATGACAACATGAACCTGTGCAAGGGCAGACATTGAAAGAAAGAAGGAGTAGTCGGAAGAAAGCGCCCTCCCCCTCCCCAGTTTGCCTATATCAACGGCGTCGCCATCTTGAAATCTGACGTTGTCAGAACGAAAATAGCGCGTTTGCCGTATTGTCGTGACGTCACAGTAGGGATGTCCCTTCCGGTTTCGCGCCATTACCACGCCGCGCAGCCGAATGCTGGAAAAAGATGCCAGTTTCTTTAATGTAATCTCGGCCGCATCGCTGTGGGATTTACGCTTTTGATGCCAGTGGGGTGAAGGAATGTGGGGATGTGTAAGAATTGAGTCTACTTGTGTCAACGTCTTTAGTCACTGTACATATTATAACGCTCTTTTTATTGTGTTTTTTCTCAGGTGTCTTCGCCAGATGAAGGTTCAGAGACGCATGGTCCAAAGCAGGCGACTTCTGACAGCATTACTGGACGACCGGGCGCGATTGGGTGAAGACTGGCGACGCGGGTCAGTCATTTGAAAGTGAGTGAAACCTTGTGTTTATCGAGTACAGCCACTTTGTGCAGGTGCAGTATAACGTGTTGATGTAATTGTAAATGTAGGCCGATCACCGGGAGAATCAAATATAGCTTGAAATAGATGTCATGTATAATAACAATTGCGAGTGGACATTAGTCTTAATGTTACAGTTCTCACAAAGACGAGAAAACAATCGAAACGTTTTACTTAGGCGATTGATGTAGCTAGTTTTCACACTATGTGATTGATCAGAACTGATATAAAGAAGACGGTTTAGACTTCGAATAGTTTCCTCGTAACCACTCCAGGTTGTGCTTTTTGGGTCTAGCCGCAATATCTGTCAGTTGTATGCATTCAATCGAATGTGCTCTCATTGTATTAAGAAGTACATTGGCTGGAGCAAGTGCAAAACATCCAACTATGCCAGTCACATCACCTTGTGAGCGAAGCGAGCTTCTGTTGCACACATACAACTTGGCTACATTAATTATTAGATTCCAACACAAGTAATGTCAAAATATGATGTTAAAATAAGGCACATGGAACGAAACTTGTATAAGGGGCCGAGATCGCACCGCGGAAACTAACTTAACATTGGTAAGCATTAGCACCAGTCGCGCGAATGTCACACACATTCTCGCACGCAAACAGACACCCACTCAATACAGTTGGTTCTCTGTCTGTCATTACACCAATCACAACGCTCTGATCTCGACTGGAAACAGTATGCTTAGGGAGCAGCATGCAAATGCAACCGTAGGCCAGGCGCTTTGTTGTAGCGTAAGTCACGAGTACACAATTGGTTTGTCTTCTTCTGAAACAAGTGTAGAGATCAATCGATGTTTTAAGACGAATATTTATTGCAAACACACATTACTCGGCAAGCACACTTGTATGTAGGTAGTGACGGAGATCCGCTTCCTTTTGAGGCATTGCGCATAGCCATGCAATCAATAGCGTGCGATACAGTGATAACTGCCAACAGGCCAGGTCCTTGGCCATACCATGAGCGCTATGCCGACAAACAGGTAACGCCAAAAGCTAGACATAACAGTCATGACGAAGCACCATACGAAAAAAACAAAGGTTCTTCCAAACTACCCAGGCAACTACACGATTATATACTAGACTTGCGAGGGGTGCACCACTTCTCTCGCGTCGTGTTCTGAGAGTTTTTTGTCGTTCACACTTCGGAATCAAATCAGAAGACCTGAAACGAAACAGCAGACATTTGGCAACTTCAGTATGAAAACGAAACCACAAAGCAACTAACAGGGAATAGTCGCATCATATAACGATTGGTATTGAGCTACACAAACCGAACGCCCTACAAATAGTATCGCATTGCAGAGTAAATCTTTATGCGAACGAATGTCTTGTATCACACCGCCTCACACACTTCGACGACATGTATTTGATTTAACAACAGCTTTTGTTTCATTGCGTTGCGTACAAGCATTTCGTGTATTCATAAAAAGTTTGGAATGGCATGTAATGCTTCAGATGCATGATTGCGTAGCCTGCATACAGCACTCGTGGCGTCGCCGCTAACACGTTTTAGAATTACAGATCGACGAGAGTAGAGTGCCAACATTTAAACGGAACTTCTGTCGTTGAGAGTATATATTATTGCGAAGGTCAATAAAACTAATGTTAAATTAGATACTGCCCAAACTTCTGATTGCATAGGCATAGATGGAAAGCTTAAGACATTGACAACTCATCGAAGAGTGGTATGCGACATGTACAGTGGACTGTGAATGAGAACAAGAATATAAATGTTGTGCCATTTCCGACAAGAATTAGGCACTTGTGTAGCATGCAAACTACATGCTCCTACAGTTGAACATTCATTACGGGAGGCGCGGGTAGTGTAGTGGGTAGCGCGCATCCAACTGGCAAACCGACTGCCCGGGTTTAATAAGAGCGGACACAGCAGGCCTGACATATTTGGAATTAAAATCAATGGACATAGACTAACATTGTTGAATATAATCGATGCTATACGCCACGCATATTGACAAACATCGTACAGAAAAAGTTCCCGAATGTCGCACAGACCGCTGCACCATAATAAAACTGTAGTCTTATGCGTGTACGTGATGACAACATGAACCTGTGCAAGGGCAGACATTGAAAGAAAGAAGGAGTAGTCGGAAGAAAGCGCCCTCCCCCTCCCCAGTTTGCCTATATCAACGGCGTCGCCATCTTGAAATCTGACGTTGTCAGAACGAAAATAGCGCGTTTGCCGTATTGTCGTGACGTCACAGTAGGGATGTCCCTTCCGGTTTCGCGCCATTACCACGCCGCGCAGCCGAATGCTGGAAAAAGATGCCAGTTTCTTTAATGTAATCTCGGCCGCATCGCTGTGGGATTTACGCTTTTGATGCCAGTGGGGTGAAGGAATGTGGGGATGTGTAAGAATTGAGTCTACTTGTGTCAACGTCTTTAGTCACTGTACATATTATAACGCTCTTTTTATTGTGTTTTTTCTCAGGTGTCTTCGCCAGATGAAGGTTCAGAGACGCATGGTCCAAAGCAGGCGACTTCTGACAGCATTACTGGACGACCGGGCGCGATTGGGTGAAGACTGGCGACGCGGGTCAGTCATTTGAAAGTGAGTGAAACCTTGTGTTTATCGAGTACAGCCACTTTGTGCAGGTGCAGTATAACGTGTTGATGTAATTGTAAATGTAGGCCGATCACCGGGAGAATCAAATATAGCTTGAAATAGATGTCATGTATAATAACAATTGCGAGTGGACATTAGTCTTAATGTTACAGTTCTCACAAAGACGAGAAAACAATCGAAACGTTTTACTTAGGCGATTGATGTAGCTAGTTTTCACACTATGTGATTGATCAGAACTGATATAAAGAAGAGGTTTAGACTTCGAATAGTTTCCTCGTAACCACTCCAGGTTGTGCTTTTTGGGTCTAGCCGCAATATCTGTCAGTTGTATGCATTCAATCGAATGTGCTCTCATTGTATTAAGAAGTAATTGGCTGGAGCAAGTGCAAAACATCCAACTATGCCAGTCACATCACCTTGTGAGCGAAGCGAGCTTCTGTTGCACACATACAACTTGGCTACATTAATTATTAGATTCCAACACAAGTAATGTCAAAATATGATGTTTAAAAAAAGGCACATGGAACGAAACTTGTATAAGGGGCCGAAATCGCACCGCGGAAACTATCTTAACATTGGTAAGCATAAGCACCAATCGCGCGAATGTCACGCACATTCTCGCACGCAAACAGACACCCACTCAATACAGTTGGTTCTCTGTCTGTCATTACACCAATCACAACGCTCTGATCTCGACTGGAAACAGTATGCTTAGGGAGCAGCATGCAAATGCAACCGTAGGCCAGGCGCTTTGTTGTAGCGTAAGTCACGAGTACACAATTGGTTTGTCTTCTTCTGAAACAAGTGTAGAGATCAATCGATGTTTTAAGACGAATATTTATTGCAAACACACATTACTCGGCAAGCACACTTGTATGTAGGTAGTGACGGAGATCCGCTTCCTTTTGAGGCATTGCGCATAGCCATGCAATCAATAGCGTGCGATACAGTGATAACTGCCAACAGGCCAGGTCCTTGGCCATACCATGAGCGCTATGCCGACAAACAGGTAACGCCAAAAGCTAGACATAACAGTCATGACGAAGCACCATACGAAAAAAACAAAGGTTCTTCCAAACTACCCAGGCAACTACACGATTATATACTAGACTTGCGAGGGGTGCACCACTTCTCTCACGTCGTGTTCTGAGAGTTTTTTGTCGTTCACACTTCGGAATCAAATCAGAAGACCTGAAACGAAACAGCAGACATTTGGCAACTTCAGTATGAAAACGAAACCACAAAGCAACTAACAGGGAATAGTCGCATCATATAACGATTGGTATTGAGCTACACAAACCGAACGCCCTACAAATAGTATCGCATTGCAGAGTAAATCTTTATGCGAACGAATGTCTTGTATCACACCGCCTCACACACTTCGACGACATGTATTTGATTTAACAACAGCTTTTGTTTCATTGCGTTGCGTACAAGCATTTCGTGTATTCATAAAAAGTTTGGAATGGCATGTAATGCTTCAGATGCATGATTGCGTAGCCTGCATACAGCACTCGTGGCGTCGCCGCTAACACGTTTTAGAATTACAGATCGACGAGAGTAGAGTGCCAACATTTAAACGGAACTTCTGTCGTTGAGAGTATATATTATTGCGAAGGTCAATAAAACTAATGTTAAATTAGATACTGCCCAAACTTCTGATTGCATAGGCATAGATGGAAAGCTTAAGACATTGACAACTCATCGAAGAGTGGTATGCGACATGTACAGTGGACTGTGAATGAGAACAAGAATATAAATGTTGTGCCATTTCCGACAAGAATTAGGCACTTGTGTAGCATGCAAACTACATGCTCCTACAGTTGAACATTCATTACGGGAGGCGCGGGTAGTGTAGTGGGTAGCGCGCATCCAACTGGCAAACCGACTGCCCGGGTTTAATAAGAGCGGACACAGCAGGCCTGACATATTTGGAATTAAAATCAATGGACATAGACTAACATTGTTGAATATAATCGATGCTATACGCCACGCATATTGACAAACATCGTACAGAAAAAGTTCCCGAATGTCGCACAGACCGCTGCACCATAATAAAACTGTAGTCTTATGCGTGTACGTGATGACAACATGAACCTGTGCAAGGGCAGACATTGAAAGAAAGAAGGAGTAGTCGGAAGAAAGCGCCCTCCCCCTCCCCAGTTTGCCTATATCAACGGCGTCGCCATCTTGAAATCTGACGTTGTCAGAACGAAAATAGCGCGTTTGCCGTATTGTCGTGACGTCACAGTAGGGATGTCCCTTCCGGTTTCGCGCCATTACCACGCCGCGCAGCCGAATGCTGGAAAAAGATGCCAGTTTCTTTAATGTAATCTCGGCCGCATCGCTGTGGGATTTACGCTTTTGATGCCAGTGGGGTGAAGGAATGTGGGGATGTGTAAGAATTGAGTCTACTTGTGTCAACGTCTTTAGTCACTGTACATATTATAACGCTCTTTTTATTGTGTTTTTTCTCAGGTGTCTTCGCCAGATGAAGGTTCAGAGACGCATGGTCCAAAGCAGGCGACTTCTGACAGCATTACTGGACGACCGGGCGCGATTGGGTGAAGACTGGCGACGCGGGTCAGTCATTTGAAAGTGAGTGAAACCTTGTGTTTATCGAGTACAGCCACTTTGTGCAGGTGCAGTATAACGTGTTGATGTAATTGTAAATGTAGGCCGATCACCGGGAGAATCAAATATAGCTTGAAATAGATGTCATGTATAATAACAATTGCGAGTGGACATTAGTCTTAATGTTACAGTTCTCACAAAGACGAGAAAACAATCGAAACGTTTTACTTAGGCGATTGATGTAGCTAGTTTTCACACTATGTGATTGATCAGAACTGATATAAAGAAGACGGTTTAGACTTCGAATAGTTTCCTCGTAACCACTCCAGGTTGTGCTTTTTGGGTCTAGCCGCAATATCTGTCAGTTGTATGCATTCAATCGAATGTGCTCTCATTGTATTAAGAAGTACATTGGCTGGAGCAAGTGCAAAACATCCAACTATGCCAGTCACATCACCTTGTGAGCGAAGCGAGCTTCTGTTGCACACATACAACTTGGCTACATTAATTATTAGATTCCAACACAAGTAATGTCAAAATATGATGTTAAAATAAGGCACATGGAACGAAACTTGTATAAGGGGCCGAGATCGCACCGCGGAAACTAACTTAACATTGGTAAGCATAAGCACCAATCGCGCGAATGTCACACACATTCTCGCACGCAAACAGACACCCACTCAATACAGTTGGTTCTCTGTCTGTCATTACACCAATCACAACGCTCTGATCTCGACTGGAAACAGTATGCTTAGGGAGCAGCATGCAAATGCAACCGTAGGCCAGGCGCTTTGTTGTAGCGTAAGTCACGAGTACACAATTGGTTTGTCTTCTTCTGAAACAAGTGTAGAGATCAATCGATGTTTTAAGACGAATATTTATTGCAAACACACATTACTCGGCAAGCACACTTGTATGTAGGTAGTGACGGAGATCCGCTTCCTTTTGAGGCATTGCGCATAGCCATGCAATCAATAGCGTGCGATACAGTGATAACTGCCAACAGGCCAGGTCCTTGGCCATACCATGAGCGCTATGCCGACAAACAGGTAACGCCAAAAGCTAGACATAACAGTCATGACGAAGCACCATACGAAAAAAACAAAGGTTCTTCCAAACTACCCAGGCAACTACACGATTATATACTAGACTTGCGAGGGGTGCACCACTTCTCTCACGTCGTGTTCTGAGAGTTTTTTGTCGTTCACACTTCGGAATCAAATCAGAAGACCTGAAACGAAACAGCAGACATTTGGCAACTTCAGTATGAAAACGAAACCACAAAGCAACTAACAGGGAATAGTCGCATCATATAACGATTGGTATTGAGCTACACAAACCGAACGCCCTACAAATAGTATCGCATTGCAGAGTAAATCTTTATGCGAACGAATGTCTTGTATCACACCGCCTCACACACTTCGACGACATGTATTTGATTTAACAACAGCTTTTGTTTCATTGCGTTGCGTACAAGCATTTCGTGTATTCATAAAAAGTTTGGAATGGCATGTAATGCTTCAGATGCATGATTGCGTAGCCTGCATACAGCACTCGTGGCGTCGCCGCTAACACGTTTTAGAATTACAGATCGACGAGAGTAGAGTGCCAACATTTAAACGGAACTTCTGTCGTTGAGAGTATATATTATTGCGAAGGTCAATAAAACTAATGTTAAATTAGATACTGCCCAAACTTCTGATTGCATAGGCATAGATGGAAAGCTTAAGACATTGACAACTCATCGAAGAGTGGTATGCGACATGTACAGTGGACTGTGAATGAGAACAAGAATATAAATG
>JAODUO010003086.1:0-17235 GCA_025642075.2 Ridgeia piscesae
TTTACGCGCGCACGCAAATACGCACGGAAATACGCACGCATTTACGCGCGCAACTAGGCGCGTACTCATATACACACGCAATTACGCGCGAAACTACGTGCGCACGCAAATACGCACGGAATTACGCGCGCAAGTACGCGCGCACGCCAATACGGACGTATTTACACAAGCTACGCGTGTACGCAAGTACACACACTTTTACGCGCGCAACTTAGCGCGTACGCATATACACACGCAAGTTCGCGCGAAAACTACGTGAGCACGCAAATACGCACGCAACTACGCACGCAACTACGCGCGCATGCAAATACGCACGCAAGTACGCGGGCACGCCAATACGTACGCATTTACGAGCGCAACTAATCGCTCACGCAAGTATGCACGCATTTACGCATATACGCACGCATATACGCACACAAATACGCAACCAAATACGCACGGAAGTACGCGCGCACGCCAATACTCACGCAATTACGCGCGGAAGCACGCGCGCACGGAAATACGCACGCATTTACGCGCGAAACTAAGCGCGCACGCAAATAGGCACGCAACTACGTGCGCAATGACGTGCGCACACACATACGCACGCATTTACGCGCCCAACTAAGCGCGCACGCTAATACGCACGCAATTACGCGCGCAACGAAGCGCGCACGTATGTACGCACGCAACTACGCGAGCAATTATGTGCGTACGCAAATACGCACGCAATTACGCGCGCAATTACGCGCGCACGAAAATACGCAAGTATTTACACGCTCAACCAAGCGCGTTCGCGTATACGCACGCATCTACGAGCGCATCTACGCGCGCACGCAAGTACGCACGCATCTACGCGCGCAACTACATGCTTACGCTAATACGCACGCAGATACGTGCGCAAGTACGCGCGCACGCAAATACACAAGCATTTATGCGCCCACGCAAATACGCACGCAATTACGCACGCATTTACGACCGCAAATACGTACGCAAGTACGCGCGCACCAAATACGCAAGAATTTACGTGCACAACTACGCGCGCACGCAAGTACGCACGTATTTATTCGCCCAACTAAGCGCGCACCCTAATACGCACGCAACTACGCGCGCAACGAAGTGCGCACGCATGTACGCTCGCAACTAGGCGCGCACGCAAATACGCACGCATTTACACGCAAAACTAAGCTCGAACGCTCATTCCAATGCAACTACGCGCGCAACTAAGTGCGCACGCAAATACGCACGCATTTACGCGCGCACGTAAATACGCACGCAAATACGCACGCATTTACGCGCGCAACTAGGCGGGACGCATATACACACGCAATTACGCGCGCAACTACGTGCGCACGCAAATACGCACGGAATTACGCGCGCAAGTACGCGCGCACGCCAATACGCACGTATTTACATCCGCAACAAAGCGCGCACGCATATACGCACGCATATACGCGTGCACGCAAGTACACACACTTTTACGCGCGCAACTTAACGCGTACGCATATAGACACGCAAGTTCGCGCGAAAACTACGTGCGCACGCAAATACGCACGCAATTACGCGCGCAAGTACCCGCGCAAGCAAATACGCACGCATTTACGAACCCAGCTACGGACGGATGCAAATACGCATGCATATACACGCGAAACTACGCGCGCAACTACGTGCGCACGCCAATACGCACGCAATTATGCGCGCATGTACACGGACACTGAAATACGCACGCATTTACGCGCGACACCAAGCGCACACGCATATACGCACGTATCTACGCGCGCAATTACGTGCGCACGCATATACGCACGCAATTACGCGCGCACCGAAATACGCACGCATTTACGCGCGAAACTAAGCGCGAACGCAAATAGGCACGCAACTACGCGCGCAATTACGTGCGCACGCATATACGCACGCATTTACGCGCCCAACTAAGCGCGCACGCTAATACGCACGCAACTACGCGCGCAACGAAGCGCGGACGTATGTACGCATGCAACTACGCGAGCAATTATGTGCTAATAGGCACGCAACTACGCGCGCAATTACATGTGCACGTATATACGCACGCAATTACGCACGCAATTACGCGCGCACGAAAATACGCACCTGTTTACACGCTCAACCAAGCGCGTTCGCGTATACGCACGCATCTACGAGCGCATCTACACGCGCACGCAAGTACGCACGCAACTACGCGCGTAACTACATGCGTACGCTAATACGCACGCAGATACGTGCGCAAGTTCGCGCGCACGCAAATACGCAAGCATTTATGCGCATAACTAAGCTCGTACGCATATACACACGCAATTACGCGCGCAACTTCGTGCGCACCCCAATACGCACACGCAATTACGCGCGCAAGTACGCGCGCACTGAAATACGCACGCATTTACGCGCGAAACTAAGTTCGCACGCTAATAGGCACGCAACTACGCGCGCAATTACATGTGCACGTATATACGCACGCATTTACGCGCCCAACTAAGCGCGCACGCTAATACGCACGCAACTACGCGCGCAACGAAGTGCGCACGCATGTACGCTCGCAACTAGGCGCGCACGCAAGTACGCACGCCTTAGCGCGAACGCATATACACACGCAACTTCGCACGAAAACGTCGTCAGTGCGGGGAACGAGGACATAAAGAAAAGCATCACTGCTGTGATTAGTAAATGGGCCTGAACGATCTGGCCATGGAACTTTCCCTGAATACACAAACCGAGAACTTTGATTCAACGCGGTTTTGTGTTCCGAATCCAACAGCGGACAAAATACGTAAATGGGATCTACCTTCCCTAATTAATTTAAATCCAGATCTTTGAACAGTGAAAAAGTCGACGAATTGCCTATAAATGTAGCAACATTGATTTTTCAATTGTATGTGTTAGTGAGACATGGTTTAAAGACTATATGGATTCAAGTAGACTTACTATGCAAGGGTTTTGCTTGGAGAGAAAAGATAGGGGTCATGGACGAGCCGGTGGTGTAGCCTGCTACATTAGAAATGATTGAATGATATGGAGGTTCATGATTTAGAAGTAATGTGGATTAAGGTTATGCCAAAGAAAACGCCTCGAAAATTCTCATGTATACTGTTAAGCATGTTTTTATTATACTCCAAGGACGGAGTATTTGAAAATACGTGATCATTTAATCACCAACATTGACACTGTAACTGGGCCTGACAATATCCCTGCATGGGTGTTAAGAAATTATGCAAATGTTCTCGCCCCTCCATTAACTGCTATTTTTAACAATTCACTAAGAGAAGGTGTACTCCCTATGGAATGGAAAATGGCCAATGTAATACCGTTGCCAAAAACAAGCCCCCCTGTGTCGATTGAAAAAGACATTAGACCAATTTCACTAACTCCAATAGCTGCCAAGGTGTTTGAATCAATAATAATGAAATGGGTGGATGAAACAATTGAAGGTGAAATTGATGCTAAGCAATTTGGGGTCATTAGCGGAACGTCCACAACAGAAGTTCTTGTCGAACTGGTTCATATGTGGTATAAGGCGACAGATAAATTTAATTCTTATGTCAGAGTTGTAATGCTAGACATTAGCAAAGCGTTTAATCTTATTAATCATCATAAGCTACAGTTGCCCGCACATATTTTAAGATGGATGGCAACATTTCTATTGGAAAGAGCTCAACGAGTAAAAATAGGAAATGAATATTCCCATTCTGGTCATCCCAATGGGGGAGTACCGCAAGGGACATTGTCTGGACCTAAATGTTTCCTTGTTTACATAAATGATTTAAGAACGACTGTTCCATTATATAAGTATGTAGAAGACAGTATGTTATTTGAAATATGCGACAGAAATGATGTATCTGTTATACAAGAGCCGGTTGATATTGCTGCTAGATGGACAGAACAGAATGACATGAAAATTAATTCGGAAAAATGAAAAGTTTTTGCACCGGCAGGTGTCTCAGCCTACCTAATTTAGTGTTGTTCAAAGCGATGTCACCAACGAAGTTGGTATGTGAGAGGCATGCGTGTGTGTGAAACTCGCTGCCGGGGCAGATAAGGACACCTTGTGGCGCCACGTACATAGACGGCGTTATTAACCATATTGCCTGTATACGGTTCAAATGTCGTCTGAGTTCGATGCCATTACTCTGCTGTTGCCCTCATCGCTATGGTGGATGCCATGGAAACGTCACTCCGTTGTGTTGTTGCTCCAACGTCAACATGAAAATGAAGGAAACGTGCAACGAAGTCGACGTCAAATTCGTCGACAACGACGCAAATTTCACATTCCGGAACGGGGCTGCTGACGACGCAGCTTTCCAGAGAGACGGGCTGCATCTATCTGAGAGCGGAGTTGGCAGATTGCTGTTGAATCTGTCTCTCCCAGAACAGCCACCGAAACATAACAAACGCCAACAACAACATCGACACGTGTCAAACGCAGCGAACCACGACCGATTGCCGAACGCCAGAGTGGCACCTGACGGTAAGTGGACAGTGGTCAAACGTCGTACTCGTCTGTCGATGGGCAAGTGTGCCAAATGCGGTGAGACGAACCACGTCACTGCCACCTGCAGACACCCTGACAAAGTGTTGTGTCGTCAGTGCGGGGAACGAGGACATAAAGAAAAGCATCACTCCCGTGATTAGGAAATGGGCCTAAACGATCTGGCCATGGAACTTTCCCTGAACACACAAACCGAGAACTTTGATTCAACGCGGTTTTGTGTTCCGAACCCAAACAGCGGACAAAATACGTAAATGGGATCTACCTTCCCTAATTAATTTAAATGCCAGATCTTTGAACAGTGAAAAAGTGGACGAATTGCATGTAACTGTAGCAACACATGATGTTTCAATTGTATGTGTTAGTGAGACATGGTTTAAAGACTATTGGATTCAAGTAGCCTTACTATGCAAGGGTTTTGCTTGGAGAGAAAAGATAGGGGTCATGGACGAGCCGGTGGTGTAGCCTGTTACATTAGAAATGATTTAATGTATAAGAGATTGAATGATATGGAGGTTCATGATTTAGAAGTAATGTGGATTAAGGTTATGCCAAAGAAAACGCCTCGTATACTGGTAGCATGTTTTTATTATACTCCAAAGACGGAGTATTTGAAAATACGTGATCATTTAATCACCAACATTGACACTGTAATGAGAAACACCCAGAATGTGGTGTGATCAAATTGGCGATTTCAACCAGTTGCGGGATAACTTTATGAAAACCCACTATAGATTTGTCCAAGTAGTTAATGTTGTAACACGTGGACAGGCGATATTAGACAAAATATGGACGAACATGGAGGAGGTGTTACTATTTCCGAACTGGGGTCATCGGACCATAACATGGTTTTGCTTAAACCTAATGCGAAAAACTCAGTTGATACTGGATGCGTGACACGGTTAACCGTAAGGTGTATGGGGCCAAAAGAAAAAGCCACATTCAATGTGGCTTTATCAGCCATCAAATGGGAACCCCTATTTAGGCTTGATTCATGTGCAGATCAGTATTCATATTATCAAACGGTTATTTGCAACCTGATGGAAATATGCTTTCCTACTAAAATTGTTACGAGGCATACGGCTGATAAGCCATGGGTCACAGACTGGTTCAGAAACTTAGTTCGTAAAAGACAGCGAGCTCACATGAGTGGTGATTTGAATCAAGCAAACATATTGCGTAATACGGTCAACCGAGCCGCTTCGAAACTTAAGTATAATTTTTACCAAACACAAATTGCAGCAATGCATGAATCGGACCCCACGATTGGTGGAAGCATATGAAAACAATAATGGGACTTAAAACAAATGGCAAATCATGCATGAAAGGGTCTAGCTAACAAAACAACGGATGGTGATTGTGGCTTACTGGCCAATACAATGAATGATTTCTTTGTGTCTGTGAGTGACTATTTGCCTCGGTTAAATAAGAGTCACAAGGTGTTCGACGTTAAGAGGAACTGCCGGATCAGTATGTGATAAGCGTATGTACTATTTTTAAAGCCTTGGAGAGTGTTAAAGCCAACAAAGCTACTGGGCCTGACAATATCCCTGCATGGGTGTTAAGAAATTATGCAAATATTCTCGCCCCTCCATTAACTGCTATTTTTAACAATTCACTAAGAGAAGGTGTACTCCCTATGGAATGGAAAATGGCCAATGTAATACCGTTGCCAAAAACAAGCCCCCTGTGTCGATTGAAAAAGACATTAGACCAATTTCACTAACTCCAATAGCTGCCAAGGTGTTTGAATCAATAATAATGAAATGGGTGGATGAAACAATTGAAGGTGAAATTGATGCTAAGCAATTTGGGGGCATTAGCGGAACGTCCACAACAGACGTTCTTGTCGAACTGGTTCATATGTGGTATAAGGCGACAGATAAATTGAATTCTTATGTCAGAGTTGTAATGCTAGACTTTAGCAAAGCGTTTGATCTTATTAATCATCATTTGTTGCTTGATAAGCTACAGTCGTATGGGTTGCCCGCACATATTTTAAGATGGATGGCAACATTTCTATTAGACAGAGCTCAACGAGTAAAAATAGGAAATGAATATACCCATTCTGGTCATCCCAATGGGGGAGTACCGCAAGGGACATTGTCTGGACCTAAATGTTTCCTTGTTTACATAAATGATTTAAGAACGACTGTTCCATTATATAAGTATGTAGACGACAGTACGTTATTTGAAATATGCGACAGAAATGATGTATCTGTTATACAAGAGCCGGTTGATATTGCTGCTAGATGGACAGAACAGAATGACATGAAAATTAATTCGGAAAAATGAAAAGTTTTTGCACCGGCAGGTGTCTCAGCCTACCTAATTTAGTGTTGTTCAAAGCGATGTCACCAACGAAGTTGGTATGTGAGAGGCATGCGTGTGTGTGAAACTCGCTGCCGGGGCAGATAAGGACACCTTGTGGCGCCACGTACATAGACGGCGTTATTAACCATATTGCCTGTATACGGTTCAAATGTCGTCTGAGTTCGATGCCATTACTCTGCTGTTGCCCTCATCGCTATGGTGGATGCCATGGAAACGTCACTCCGTTGTGTTGTTGCTCCATCTCCCTGTGTCGCAGCTCGTCTGTGTTCAGTATGTCTGGACATATAATGACGACTTATCCAGGTTACATAGGAACACTGGATATCAACCCTCTTGTCACTGTCACTGACGATCGTTACAGTTGGTTTATCTAGTGGAACCGACATTATATAAGCAGAGCTTTTTTCTGAAACCGACTCACTACTTGACACGTCCGTGACAGTATGCTCTGACGAAGCAGTTGTCACAACACTTGTCTGAGTGTCTGTGTCATCGATCGTTTTCCTTTTCGATGCCCCCAACTTCACTGGTTCTGTTTCCTGCGATTTTATTTCATCAACGTGGACACTAGTTTGTTCTCGTGGTGCGCGAGTATCGTTGTCAGCGTCTTCCGTCTCGACACTCTCAATGTTCAAGTCATTATCAATGTCAACTGTAAAGCTACTGTCAGTTGCCGTCACTGTTGTCCTGACAGTGTTTGGTGACGCAGCAGAGGTAGTGCTGATGCTGGTCGTTTGTGGCAGTAGAATACTGTCCACCCCAGTTGGCAGGTTACACACACCGATTCCTTTCTTCGGCGTCACACTGCTGGGACGTGATTTATCAACATCGTAACTGTTTGTGTGTGACCGAGATCGTCGACGACGACCTTTGCCTCGATAGCGATCTCTGACGACACTTGGTGACTGACGTCTGCGTTGTCGCGGTTCGTAATACGGCGTCCTCGCGTCTAGAGATGACCGTCGCTTGCGATATCTTGTGTCGCGGTCATCATGATGCGAGTCACTGTCAGAAATGTCACGTATTCGCTCGTGACTGGTGATTGTTTTGACCGTGATGACTAGTCTCACTTGATTTATGACGGTCAGACGTAGCACTGTTTGCTACCTGTTCTGACGTAAGACTTTCTTCATCCACCAATGAGCTGTCACGACTGCCATGGTCGGCAACCTTCGACTTCTCGCGATGTGTCTCGCTGCTGTGTTGATTCGGATCATCACCGCCTTCGCTGTTACAATGACTCCGAGCACTGGTGCTCTTCTGTCCGTGTTCCACCCGCGGCGTCTGCTCCTTTTTTCTCACCTGCTCCTGGATGAACTCCTGTAGCTCTAGATGTTGCCGGCGTTTCCCCTGCTCCATTTCGTGGTGTCACATGGTCGACTATGTTCTGTCCTCGCAAGAATGTGCTGTCTAATGGCTCATGACCGCCATCTCGTGAACATAGAGGCGCACTAAACGACCGCAACGTCTCAACTTTTGTCTGACCAGGTGGCGCCACCGTGCCGGATGCAGCATCAAGAACTGGGGCTCGTGCTGACACCAACTGAGTGTCATCAAATTGCGCTACGGATTCTGAAAACGTGTTCTGTATTGTAGTCATTGTTACCTTGTCTGTCCGGGGTTCCACCCCATGGGTGCATCCATGGATCATACTCCTCAAATTTAGCTTCTTCCGATCGTCCGCGCTCCCACTGAAACCGTTTCGATTCCGCCTTGATCGTGCGTGCTACCAAAGGGATCGGGGTAGGGAGAGTTGACCGCTTAGGACGTACTTCAGGCGACATTTCCGACACCTCTTTCGTCGTCAGTCTCTGTGGCAAGTCATCACTAGTGCTATTTGTCTGATCAACGTTTAGCAAGCTTCGATGTTGTGCCTTCGTTGCCTCAGTATTTGCCACCACAGCAACTGCCTTTGTCCTTTTTGCTACTGGATCAACACTTGGCTTGTTCAGATAAGCGACATTGAGAATTGTGTCAGGCTTTGAAAATGACATAGAGTTATCTTCGGTTGACGAGTGACGGTGTAGTTTTCCCACTGGTTCACGTTTCACTCCGAAACCAGTGTGTCGCTAGTGCGGGTTCCGTCTCCCAGCAAACCCGAGTGACCGGAATTATATTTATCATCCTTCGTATTTGCATCGTGGCTGTTTGGTTTCGTAGGTAACCTGAGTCCAGGAGGGCTACTTCTAACTTCCCATGCAATGGTGTTTAGCTCTCTCACTGGTTCACGCGTCACGCCGACCGGAGTGTATCTGTGAACCAGTGTGTCGCTAGCTGCCTCCTTCATACATGCTCCGAACAAACATGAGGGATGTGCGTCAAGAAGGTGTTTGTCATCAAAAGGATGACTGCTTGGTTTTGTAGGGTTCTTATACGCCATCTTTTCACCCTCATACGGTCCCTGTCTCCCTTCACCACCTATGTTTGGTGACCTGTGTTGAGTATCATTGCGTTCCTTTTCTTCAAAATCTCTCCTGATCGTTTCTTCAATGATCTCTCTCCGTTTGTCTTGCATCTCTCTCAGTTTTTCTTGCATCTCTCTCCTTTTGCGTTCCCTAAACTACATGAATTCACGAAAGTCAACCATGCCCCAGCCTGAGCTTGCCCGTTGAATTTTGTAATGTATCTCTAGAATTCTGTAATCTCTCTCCAGACTTTGAATTTCCATCTTCGCCAGTTGCTCCCGTAACAGTTGTGCCTCATTGTTGTACTTCATTATTTTGTAATATAATAACACAGACGAGTACTTTTAATATAACAACTCAAAAGCAAACTGAAAAATGTAACTGAGCTATTTCAGACATTTAATAGCACTGGACAGTTACTAATACTTTTGGGTGGGAAGAGATTAAAGTATCCAGGTATTTACGTTCACAAAATAATAGTATCACGCAACAAATACAACTGTGATACTACGTGGCAATTGGTGAGTTCGATGTGACGACAACGTCGTATTGTTTAAAATAACTTATCCCAAAATTAATTGTAGCTAGAATTATCATTGAATGTAAACACTACAAACTTAGAAAAGAGCACATACAAACCCTAGAAAATTATTCAGCTACATGACAACTATGTTCCGTGTAAACACCCCGAAGAATTGAAAGGGTTAAGCGATGTTCATTCACTGGCAGTCAGTCGCATAGCAGCAGACAGCGTCGCGCAACGTTGGTTGAACGGGGCAAGCGACGACGTCCCGAAATGGTTATAGCGATCTATGGACGTCAAATTGTAATCACTGTTTAAGAACTGTTTATTAATTTAAACGGTCAATTTGTGCATTAGGATAACTAAATGGACATTAATTTACAAGTGTAATTTTCGTAATCCAAAGGACAGAACCGGCAAGTTCCTATCCTGAATTCTTTTGAATTTGGCGCGTAATTTAGTCTTAAACAACTAACTCTTGAAAACCGGCTGGTTTCTCCTGGCTAATTGTCACAACAAAACATACACGAATATTTATACAATGTGAAACAGGTTTGTAATTCACATAAAACAGAATTAACCCTGCTCGCAGCGCCAATATTGTGCGCGGCACTTACTTTTGCAGGCACAATGATTCCTGCGATGATCGCAGGCTGCTCCGACGGCCGGCGTCGCGACTCCTCGGGGAGGTGTTGGCTTTACCACGGCTGCTTGACTCGGACAACGCTTATTGTTAGGTGGTGGCTTTTATAGGGTGCGAACTATTGTTAGGGTGTAATGCGGTCTTACTCGGTGTGTATTATGGTGCATAGATCCGGACTATTTTATGTGTGCTAGCTCCGCACAACATTCCCCCCAATCATAAAAAGAATGGGATATATTAATAGGAACATAGATGCCATGCCGTGAATTATGAAAAAACTACTCACATAATACTACAGCTAAGGCTTAATAAGCCACTTACAAAATAATCCCAATCACCAATGTAATACAATTTTTTGTTTTCATTTGTTTTGGTATTATTACAACAATTTATATCCAGCCACCACAGTATTCCTTCAACATTCCATAGTTAACATTAATTACTGAAATTTATATATTCCATTTCCAATACTGAAATATATCCAAAATTATATACAACTTTGAACCGAACACCGACAGGTGTCTCGGGTTACTTGTCACGTTACATTGTGTACAGCAAACGTGCATCTAACCTCCTATTTATTAAAATTACCCATTTATGTAAACCCAAACACCTGCTGGATACATAAATATTTATAGAATATTTCATTATTATTAACCATTGATGTAAACCCAAACACCTGCTGGATATATAAATATTTGTAGAGTATTTCATTATTACTATTCCTCCCATTCATAAAAGGAACGGAAAGATAATCATCATGCACCTAATAATGTTGTATGTACCAAATAGTTATAATACAAAAATGTATTCCAAATGGCAGTTAGTAGATCTCTATTTATATATTCTCGTATTAAATTAAACCCAGACACCGCAAAATATTTATGACATTTCAATAGTATACTTATTAACAAAGTTACAACGAATTCTACCCCACCACCAATAAAACTAAAGTTGCACTCCATAGCAAAAATGATATACACAGTTTTTATGCACACAAAAATATACGCATCCTAAACAGAAGTGCTGTTATAAGACGTAAGACGTGTTTACGAAGTGCCTGTTTCAAATACCTATTTCTGCCAGTTTTAGTCGATCTTAACAGTAAGTCTTAGTATCATATGCGTGTTGATCACCTTACGATTACACGTATATGTGACATCTTCCATTAGACTGAGCCGATGTGATAGATTTTAAGTATTTTAATATTTGTCTGGATATCTGGGCCTTTTATCGCCCAACGGCCCAGGTGAACGAACAATAGGTAAAAGCAATAACACCAGCTTACCTGTAACCAATTTTACCGGTTCCACCTGAACAATCATGGACAACGACTTTAGCCCGGTGGCTAACAGTTCATGTGATAACTGTTGCGGATCACCTGTACTAACGGTACGTCTGCCGTTAGTAGACGTAACTTGTGACCCGGTGAGTGACAAGACAAGAAAAGCGCGCAGGAAAGCTGCGAAAGATAAGCACGCAGACAATTGGAAATACTGCGTGAAGAATTGCGTACACAACGGCAAGGACAACCATCAAATGGTTCAATGCCATATGTGCCAGGCGTGGGTACACCCGGAGTGTGTGGGCGAAGACGATAAGGACATTATAGGCACTTGGTCCTGCACGTCCTGTCGTATGCTACCGACACTCGTAGAGCGTCTACTCGAGAAGACGTCCATGCTGGAATCGCTGGTCGTCAAACTCGAACGATCAATCCAGCAGCTTCTCTCCTTGATGGGTGAACAGAGCCAAGAAATACGACGTCTGCGAGAAGACATAGCGACAAGCAAGCGTCAAGACGGCGACGCCGACTCCAACGATGGGGGACCACAGGCAGTGACACTGCTTGTGGGGAACAGCCTGCTACGTGATGTACGCGTTGATAAAACGTCCAGTGGCAATCCCATCAAGATTCGACGGAAATCAGGCGCCACCCTCGCCGATATCCAACAAATGATAGATGACGCGGCTAAAACGGAAACTATCGACGAAATATTCATCGTTGGTGGTACTCACGAAAGAACGAGTGACGTAAGTGCTGCTAACATAAAAGAAAACATCGCGAAACTACTGCGGAAGGCGAAAACCTTGACACCAACCATCACGGTGAGCAGCGTACTGCCGTCGAAGCGTCGAGCCAATCCAGATCGACGGGCGGACGTCAACATGAAAATGAAGGAAACGTGCAACGAAGTCGACGTCAAATTCGTCGACAACGACGCAAATTTCACATTCCGGAACGGGGCTGCTGACGACGCAGCTTTCCAGAGAGACGGGCTGCATCTATCTGAGAGCGGAGTTGGCAGATTGCTGTTGAATCTGTCTCTCCCAGAACAGCCACCGAAACATAACAAACGCCAACAACAACATCGACACGTGTCAAACGCAGCGAACCACGACCGATTGCCGAACGCCAGAGTGGCACCTGACGGTAAGTGGACAGTGGTCAAACGTCGTACTCGTCTGTCGATGGGCAAGTGTGCCAAATGCGGTGAGACGAACCACGTCACTGCCACCTGCAGACACCCTGACAAAGTGTTGTGTCGTCAGTGCGGGGAACGAGGACATAAAGAAAAGCATCACTCCCGTGATTAGGAAATGGGCCTAAACGATCTGGCCATGGAACTTTCCCTGAACACACAAACCGAGAACTTTGATTCAACGCGGTTTTGTGTTCCGAATCCAACAGCGGACAAAATACGTAAATGGGATCTACCTTCCCTAATTAATTTAAATGCCAGATCTTTGAACAGTGAAAAAGTGGACGAATTGCATGTAACTGTAGCAACACATGATGTTTCAATTGTATGTGTTAGTGAGACATGGTTTAAAGACTATGTGGATTCAAGTAGCCTTACTATGCAAGGGTTTTGCTTGGAGAGAAAAGATAGGGGTCATGGACGAGCCGGTGGTGTAACCTGTTACATTAGAAATGATTTAATGTATAAGAGATTGAATGATATGGAGGTTCATGATTTAGAAGTAATGTGGATTAAGGTTATGCCAAAGAAAACGCCTCGTATACTGGTAGCATGTTTTTATTATACTCCAAAGACGGAGTATTTGAAAATACGTGATCATTTAATCACCAACATTGACACTGTAATGAGAAACACCCAGAATGTGGTGTGATCACAATTGGCGATTTCAACCAGTTGCGGGATAACTTTATGAAAACCCACTATAGATTTGTCCAAGTAGTTAATGTTGTAACACGTGGACAGGCGATATTAGACAAAATATGGACGAACATGGAGGAGGTGTTACTATTTCCGAACTGGGGTCATCGGACCATAACATGGTTTTGCTTAAACCTAATGCGAAAAACTCAGTTGATACTGGATGCGTGACACGGTTAACCGTAAGGTGTATGGGGCCAAAAGAAAAAGCCACATTCAATATGGCTTTATCAGCCATCAAATGGGAACCCCTATTTAGGCTTGATTCATGTGCAGATCAGTATTCATATTATCAAACGGTTATTTGCAACCTGATGGAAATATGCTTTCCTACTAAAATTGTTACGAGGCATACGGCTGATAAGCCATGGGTCACAGACTGGTTCAGAGACTTAGTTCGTAAAAGACAGCGAGCTCACATGAGTGGTGATTTGAATCAAGCAAACATATTGCGTAATACGGTCAACCGAGCCGCTTCGAAACTTAAGTATAATTTTTACCAAACACAAATTGCAGCAATGCATGAATCGGGATCCCACGATTGGTGGAAGCATATGAAAACAATAATGGGACTTAAAACAAATGGCAAATCATGCATGCAAGGTCTAGCTAACAAAACAACGGATGGTGATTGTGGCTTACTGGCCAATACAATGAATGATTTCTTTGTGACTGTTAGTGACCATTTGCCTCGGTTAAATAAGAGTCACAAGGTGTTCGACGTTAACGAGGAACTGCCGGATCAGTATGTGATAAGCGTATGTACTACTTTTAAAGCCTTGGAGAGTGTTAAAGCCAACAAAGCTACTGGGCCTGACAATATCCCTGCATAGGTGTTAAGAAATTATGCAAATGTTCTCGCCCCTCCATTAACTGCTATTTTTAACAATTCACTAAGAGAAGGTGTACTCCCTATGGAATGGAAAATGGCCAATGTAATACCGTTGCCAAAAACAAGCCCCCCTGTGTCGATTGAAAAAGACATTAGACCAATTTCGCTAATTCCAATAGCTGCCAAGGTGTTTGAATCAATAATAATGAAATGGGTGGATGAAACAATTGAAGGTGAAATTGATGCTAAGCAATTTGGGGGCATTAGCGGAACGTCCACAACAGACGTTCTTGTCGAACTGGTTCATATGTGGTATAAGGCGACAGATAAATTGAATTCTTATGTCAGAGTTGTAATGCTAGACTTTAGCAAAGCGTTTGATCTTATTAATCATCATTTGTTGCTTGATAAGCTACAGTCGTATGGGTTGCCCGCACATATTTTAAGATGGATGGCAACATTTCTATTAGACAGAGCTCAACGAGTAAAAATAGGAAATGAATATACCCATTCTGGTCATCCCAATGGGGGAGTACCGCAAGGGACATTGTCTGGACCTAAATGTTTCCTTGTTTACATAAATGATTTAAGAACGACTGTTCCATTATATAAGTATGTAGACGACAGTACGTTATTTGAAATATGCGACAGAAATGATGTATCTGTTATACAAGAGCCGGTTGATATTGCTGCTAGATGGACAGAACAGAATGACATGAAAATTAATTCGGAAAAATCAAAAGAAATAATCATTAGTTTTGCACAAGATGGCAATTTCAGAAGCACTATCCCGAATATAAAGATTGATGGGAGGGATATAGCACAAGTTTGCCATGCCAAACTGTTAGGTGTGACCATTTCTCAGGATCTGATTTAACAAGATTTAACAAGATTGCCACCTAGAGATTCAACTCTGGATGGCAGGTGGACTAGGAAGCCATTTGGCTTATCGAGAGTCCAACCTATCTATCTAAGTATACCCCGCCCTTCTTAGGTATATGTCGATTTTATTTTTAAATATATTAACACTACTAGCACCTACACAATCAGCTGATAATCTGTTCCATTCGTTTACTGTTCTTTGTGAAAATGAAATTTTCTAATATCTAGTCTACACTGCTTCTTTGCTAATGTAACTCCATGTCCTCTAGTCCTTCTCTCTTCCTTGACTGTGAAAAAATATTTCTGTCAATATTTTCATATCCATTCAATATTTTAAACACCTCAATCTGATCTCCTCTCAATCTTCTGGTTTCTAGTGTTGTTAAACCACATTCTTTTAGACGCATTTCATAACTAATATTCCTGAGTTTTTGTATCATTTTGGTTGCTCTCCTTTGTACTCTTTCTAGCATATCGATATCCTTCTTGCGATATGGCCTCCATGCTTGTATACAATATTCTAAGTGAGGCCTAACTATTGTTTTATACAGCGGTATTATTAGTTCTTTTTCTTTGTACACTATATTTCGCCTAATTAATCCAAGAATTTGGTTTCCCTTCGCTGCTGCAATTCCACACTGCTCTGATACCTTCATGTCAGCACTAATAGTTAACCCTAAGTCCTTTTCCTTTAAGGTAGTATTTAGTACAGTATCACCCATTGTATATTGTGCATCTTCATTCCCATGTCCTGTGTGAAGGCACTTACACTTTCCAAAATTAAACAGCATTTGCCACTTCTCAGACCATTCTATCAACTTATTAAGATCATCTTGTAAATGCTGTCTATCTGCATCACTTTTAATTTTCCTAAACACTTTTGTGTCGTCCGCAAACTTCAACACCTTGCTTGTTATGTCATCATCCAAATCATTGATATATATTAAAAATAAAATAGGTCCCAGTACTGATCCCTGCGGTACTCCACTCAAAACCGCTTTCCAGTTTGAAACCTCCCCATCAACTACTACTCTTTGTCTTCTATCAATAAGCCATTTTTCTATCCAGTTGATCATTCCATTTCCTAAGCCATGGGCCTTTAGTTTAATCAAGCTACAGCTGAAATTAGAAATTCAAAAGAGAAGCTACGAACAAAAAATAGCTTTTAATATAAAACATGACAGCAAGAATTTTTATGCGTATGTTCGAAGTAAACAGAAAGTTCAGGATAAGGTCGGTCCTCTAGAAGGTAGTGATGGAAACATAATAACAGAGGGATTCTTAATGGCAGAAAACCTAAATGAGTACTTTAGTTCGGTGTTTACCAGGGAAGATATTAGTATATTACCAGTACTTGAGACTAAGTTCGAAGGGAGAGAGTTTGACTATTTAGGACAACTAATTGTAACCCCAATAATGGTAGCTATGAAAATAAGAGATATGAAGGATAATAAATCACCTGGAGTGGATGGGATTCCTCCCAAATTACTATTGGAAATTGTAGAACAAATCAGCATACCGCTTGCAACAGTGTTCAATTTGTCATTAGAGGAGGGAATAGTTCCGTTAGAATGGAAAGAAGCAAACATTATACCATTATTTAAAAAGGTTCGAGAAACAAGTCAGAGAACTATAGACCAGTGAGTTTAACATCGGTGATTTGCAAACTATTAGAAAGACTAATTAAAGATCACCTGGTTGATTTTCTTGTTAAAAATAAATTGATAAACCCATCTCAACATGGGTTTTTTAAAGCGAGGTCATGCTTAACAAATATGTTATGTTTTTTGGAAGATGTCACAAAGCGGCTAGATGAGGGATCACCAGTAGATATAATCTACTTAGATTTTTAAAAAAGCCTTTGACAAAGTGCCACAGCTTGATTAAGTGCTTCTTTATAAATGCTATAGTCTTCTTCACTTCCGGTATGTCTATATGTCTTCCACATCATTTGCTT
>JAODUO010003087.1:0-13509 GCA_025642075.2 Ridgeia piscesae
TGGGATACATCTGATGTTGCTGCATCACAGAGAACTGCTGTCTTTGTGGTATCATCCCAAATCCTGCCATAGGAAAAAATTGGTGGTTAATTTTATCAAGTTACCATTTAGAATTAGTATTAAATATAAGATTGTGATTCCTAGAAAAATACATGAGGTTAAAGAGGATTATTTCATAATTATTTCACAATTTTCATATACATGTTGATACACCTTGAATATTTTGTCTCTTTTTTTAAAATGAATATTTGTTGAATACTTTGGGTAACGCAAAATTATTCAAATGAAAAGAACATAATTACAGACAGTGAATGGAAAACATTACCTTGCTGAGTTGGTGGAACAAACTGCTGTGTCCTGCAAAGAATCCAAAAGTGCAGTATTACAGTACAACGCATTTATCCCAGGATATGCATGGTCTTTTAAATGCTAGCGGTTATAGTTATACACACCAACTTTGCTGCCTTATGTACATCAAGGGCCTGTCTAGTTTCAAGGCAACTAACCCAACTGCATGTTTAACTTAGGTGTGGCCTACCTATGCATTCGAGTGGTTGCTTAATAGTAACTGTCAAGCCTGGCCTAATAAAAGTAATTAAAATATAATACTAAGACTTGGGCTAATGCTAGACTAGCTCTGGCTAACAGAGGCTGAGTAAAGCTAGGCAAAGTCAAGGTAACGGAAGAGCGCTGCTGTGGCCGAAGCTAACAGGGATCACCCTGGAAAAGGACATGCAGGTGCTTTACAGGTATAAGAGGTTAAATGATGTGTCTTTTTGAAATTGTATGTGCCCCAAATCCATTGATTAAAATCTTATAATTTTGTGTACAATCGCTTAATTTTATTCAGAAACTGACAAATTCATGGCATCATAATGACATGAAGTTGTATTTCGGGTGATAATGTTTAACGATTAAATCGACACGACATTGTTTCCACTTCAGCTCATCATAACTTTTGTTTGTCTTGCGGCTGCGATTTTGTGCAATATCTGGAGTGAAGACCAAACAATTGTTAACTAACTGACTAGAAATTATGAATACCCAAATATGTTTACAAGTGCGGGTTTTCGATTTGGTGCGACCTACGTTGTGCCATCGCAAAGGCTGCTGAAGCGCTGCTGGCATGACAGTTTCAGCCTGCATTTTTGCTGAATCAGGGATGATAAGTTACCAAATAAATTAATACATTTGAAAACTTTATACCACTTTAAGAAATACTATGTTGTCATTGTAATTATATTAAATATGTATCATATAGCAAACAATGTAAAAGCTGCTTGACTGATGACATCACAATTTAGCACCAGCTGCTGTGGAATTCTAATCATGTTTCACTGAAGGGAGCACTGAGTTGCTCAAAAATGCATTCTAAACAAAAGACGTATAAAAAAATTAAGGGTTTAACTTGTACCGATGAGGAAACTCAAAATCTGTTAGCATCTATGTACACGCCTGTGAGCCTGTCAAATCTATAAAATATGTGTATGAGAATCACGTCTAACCTGTAAGCACTGGCAGATTTGTACCCTAGTGG
Organism: Ridgeia piscesae; assembly: GCA_025642075.2. Classification (NCBI taxonomy): domain Eukaryota; kingdom Metazoa; phylum Annelida; class Polychaeta; order Sabellida; family Siboglinidae; genus Ridgeia; species Ridgeia piscesae. The sequence continues at coordinate 1,538 of JAODUO010003087.1, forward strand.
CCATATCTCTTTCTCCTACAATCCAGTCTCTAACCTGACACCCCTTCATTTTTGCAGCCGCCAATTGCAAATGTTGACGCCTCTAGGCCGAATTACACCTGTGTGCATATGCACCTGGTCTGACAAATATTTCGCAGCTGTGATACCATGCTACGCAGACATGTTATTTCCATTCAACTAGTCCTACATTTAGTGCTTCCAGAAAAATGCACAACGCAGTTCTTTTAAGCCGGACTGCAGTGGTATAGGAATCCATTTGGTGGTATGTCCCCACCTGAAAACTGTCAAAACCACTACAGTCTACACTACAGGAAGTAGCAGCGGAACATTGTCACTGGTGTATTACGGAAGTAGTGTCCTCGTTAATACAAGAACAGCATGCAGGCTGATTATGTTAGTGAAACCCATTAGTGAAATGGTATCATTAGTGATATGGTCTCCTGCCCGTTGCTGGGCGTAGCCAGGTAGGCATTTGGCTAAGGACTAAGCAGCCACTGACACTGCCACTGTGTCTGTGACACTGAGCTAGCCCAGCCCCAATCCGAGTTTTTGTCTAAGGACTAAGCAGCCACTGACACTGCCACTGTGACTGTGTCTGTGACACTGAGCTAGCCCAGCCCCAATCCGAGTTTTGTCATTTATTTTTAGACAGAAATGTAATGGCGAACTGTGGTCGTATTAGTAGTCAGCTCTCAGTGTAAACTTAGCGTGCAATGCCAATGGGTCAACGTTAACTCAGTTGTCGTTTTACCAATAGAGTGAGAGGTTAAACTAGCGCAGTCTGAGAAACTGAGACACGTCGTCCCCCAAACGCTCGGTGACGTCGGGTGTCATCCGTCTCAGCTGCCTGGCTGACGGACGACGTCAGTTTTATGGCTACTGAAATGTATGACTAAGTGTATTAATGACGTTCATCATTTACCTACGATCTGCCATCAGTATAGTGTCGCTGATGTCTACGTATAATCATTTATTTTTGACGGTGCCAAAAGATACCACACTTTAAACACATCCTTGTCAACATCGTTTCGAGTATTAGTCATGTTGAATACGCAAACAATTCGTACTTTAGTTTCGTATAAGGAAGCAATGATTACTGTTTTTAATTCACCGTTTGTCTACTATGCGGCGGCACTTTTCCTATTATTTCTTATCGAAGAGCTTCCTGGTTTCTTCTTAGTCCATAACGTGACGCCACCATATCGAGAAATTTAAACGACAACTTGGATTTCTCAAGACGCTGAAAACGGCGGCTACAAATATGGCAGCTACGCGTGCCATAAAACGCAATTTTTTATCATAACATGTGCATAGGCATTCTAAATATACATTTATATATTGCCAAATATGATAAGCCAAAAAATATGAAAACAGTGAACGAATGTTTTTTTGGCGTCGTAACTCTTTTAAGACGAACGAAATTAATCGGTAAAATCTTACTGGGTAGGCCTACTCTAGTCTAGAGACTCGCCCGGTACTGTATCATTCATTGTCATATGTTGCGAGTGTGATGAAGCCGAACACATCGGGCGGGCGGGCGTGTGGGCGTGTGGGCGTGTGGGCGTGTGGGCGGGGGGCGGGGGGGTGGGCGTGGGCGTGTGGGCGTGTGGGCGTGTGGGCGTGTGGGCGGGGGGCGTGTGGGCGTGTGGGGGTGGGGGGGCGTGGGGGCGGGGGGCGTGGGGGGTGGGGGTGTGGGGGGGCGGGGGGCGTGTGGGGGGGTGGGGCGTGTGGGGGGTGGGCGTGTGGGCGTGTGGGGGGTGGGGCGTGGGCGTGTGGGCGTGTGGGCGTGTGGGCGTGTGGGCGTGGGGCGGGGGGCGTGGGGGCGTGGGGCGTGGGGCGTGGGGGCGGGGGGGGGGTGTGGGCGTGGGCGTGTGTTCCAAAAATGGTCAAATTTCAAAAATCAAAACCCCGCATTTAAGCAAAAACCATTTAATTTCCACACTTAAAAATTTCCCCGCCCGAAAAAGACCAAAAATTTTCCCGAATTCCCAACCAAAACTAAAAAAATTGCCGTGGGTCGGGGCAATTTTTCGGTGGGCAAGCTTTTTAAACTCCCTTTTTTCCATCCCCGGGCCCATTTTAAAAATTGGGCTTTTTCCGTTTCCCCCCCCTTTTGCGGTGGGGGGAAAAAACCCTTCAAATGTCTTTTTCCCGGTTTTTTTAGGGAGGGGGTCCTGGGCGGGCCGTCACCGGTTAAAACCCCCCCCGGGGCGGGGCGGCGCGGCGGACAATTGAGGGAAAAATTTTGGGGGTTTAAGGAAGTAAATCCACCAGGGCAAAAAAAAAACCCCTTTCCCCCTTTTCAAAACTTTTTGACATGTATAAATTAATTCTTTTATTTTTAAAGGGACGGTTTTATGCCGTTTTTCGTGCATTTAAATAAAAGAAAAAGGGAAAAAAAAATTTTCCGGCCACAAAGCGGTGATTTTCACTTTTAAAACTTTTTTCCCCAGGCAATTTGATCCTTACTAATAAAAAACCAATCTTAAAATTTTTAAAGGTGACGAAAGGGAAATTTATTTTTTTTTAAAAATTATCCTACAAATTTTTTTTCCCGTGTAAAACCTTTGGGGATTTTTTAATTTGTTTAAATTGGAATTGTATGAAGAATGGACCGGTATAAAAGGGGTTGGGTTTTGAAATAAAACTTGGAATTAATTGAATTGGGGTTTGTTGGAAAGAAAATGGGGGAAATAAAGTTTTATTAAAATTTTAAAAAAGGGATAGGCCCGGGGCCATATTGGCAAAAAAACCCTTTCTTTAAAATTTAATTAATTAATTCAAAATTTAATTAAAATTAATTTCAACAACCTTTTAAAACCCCTTTCAAACCCAATTCTTTGAATTGAATTGAATTAAATTTGAATTGAATTGAATTGAATTGAATTGAATTGAATTGAATTGAATTGAATTGAATTGAATTGAATTGAATTGAATTGAATTGAATTGAATTGAATTGAATTGAATTGAATTGAATTGAATGGAATTCCATTCCATTCCATTCCATTCCATTCCATTCCATTCCATTCCATTCCATTCCATTCCATTCAATTCAATTCAATTCAATTCAATTCAATTCAATTCAATGTTTTATTTCAGACACATTTACATTATTATATCGGTCCATACTCTATACATCCATACATCAGTTATACTAACAATCAAAGCATATTACACAGCAAGAAATACATTGTAGATATTAAAAAAGTATACATATTCATGCGTCACCTTTATTTTCAACGATGGTGGCTTTTTTAGTTCCACGTGAGAGCATGCAGATTGACTAGGTTACTTGGCAGTGACGACATGTATGTGCTACGAAACACGTTTACATCAATCATTCGAGCTCGACCGTGAAAGGGTGTCATAGGTGTGGCATTATGCATCGCTTGCTGCGGAATTTTTTAGCATATAGCTTGCAATTTGTAACTTTTTTGTACGATGAAAGTAACACCAAGCTCCTAAACCTCATCACCTCTACAACAATGATAATTATAATGATACATGTACAATGATGTATTCGTAACGCAAGGTGTATGACTAATTACGCCACGCCACTGTCACCACTGTCACGCCACGCCACGCCACGCCACGCCACGCCACGCCACGCCACGCCACGCCACGCCACGCCACGCCACGCCACGCCACGCCACGCCACGCCACGCCACGCCACGCCACGCCACGCCACGCCACGCCACGCCACGCACCACGCACCACGCACCACGCACCACGCACCACGCACCACGCACCACGCACCACGCACCACGCACCACGCACCACGCACATCTACATGGATAACGGGAATGACCATTCGGTATAATAATCCCGTGGAATCTCACCGCATGGACGGCATCAGGCGAATTAATAACAGGATGGAAAAAAATGCAATTAGTGCTTTGACATTTGGTTGCTGACCACACGGTTCACCGGTCTACACTAAAGACTTTTTTTTACTGAAAATTTTCTATTGAAAGTTTCCATTTTGTTAAAGTTGGATATTTCTGGGCTAAGGGAGCTCCAGTCTGCAGTTGTGCGAGGGAACACACTTTATTTGAAAACGTAAGTTTTAAGTGATGGGGGAATTAAATGGTAATGATTTGATCTGGTATGTCGGGTGTACGTATTTAGATAGTTTAGTAGATTGACTGCTATTTGGTAGTGTACCACATTTTGGGAAGACACTGCACGCCACACGCCGCACGCCGCACGCCGCACGCCGCACGCCGCACCCCACACGCCCACACGCCCACACGCCCACACGCCCACACGCCCACACGCCCACACGCCCACACGCCCACACGCCCACACGCCCACACGCCCACACGCCCACACGCCCACACGCCCACACGCCCACACGCCCACACGCCCACACGCCCACACGCCCACACGCCCACACGCCCACACGCCCACACGCCCACACGCCCACACGCCCACACGCCCACACGCCCACACGCCCACACGCCCACACGCCCACACGCCCACACGCCCACACGCCCACACGCCCACACGCCCACACGCCCACACGCCCACACCCCCCGCCCACACGCCCACACGCCCACACGCCCACACGCCCACACGCCCACACGCCCACACGCCCACACGCCCACACGCCCACACGCCCACACGCCCACACGCCCACACGCCCGCCCGCCTTACGATGTGTTCGGCTTCATCACACTCGCAACATATGACAATGAATGATACAGTACCGGGCGAGTCTCTAGACTAGAGTAGGCCTACCCAGTAAGATTTTACCGATTAATTTCGTTCGTCTTAAAAGAGTTACGACGCCAAAAAAACATTCGTTCACTGTTTTCATATTTTTTGGCTTATCATATTTGGCAATATATAAATGTATATTTAGAATGCCTATGCACATGTTATGATAAAAAATTGCGTTTTATGGCACGCGTAGCTGCCATATTTGTAGCCGCCGTTTTCAGCGTCTTGAGAAATCCAAGTTGTCGTTTAAATTTCTCGATATGGTGGCGTCACGTTATGGACTAAGAAGAAACCAGGAAGCTCTTCGATAAGAAATAATAGGAAAAGTGCCGCCGCATAGTAGACAAACGGTGAATTAAAAACAGTAATCATTGCTTCCTTATACGAAACTAAAGTACGAATTGTTTGCGTATTCAACATGACTAATACTCGAAACGATGTTGACAAGGATGTGTTTAAAGTGTGGTATCTTTTGGCACCGTCAAAAATAAATGATTATACGTAGACATCAGCGACACTATACTGATGGCAGATCGTAGGTAAATGATGAACGTCATTAATACACTTAGTCATACATTTCAGTAGCCATAAAACTGACGTCGTCCGTCAGCCAGGCAGCTGAGACGGATGACACCCGACGTCACCGAGCGTTTGGGGGACGACGTGTCTCAGTTTCTCAGACTGCGCTAGTTTAACCTCTCACTCTATTGGTAAAACGACAACTGAGTTAACGTTGACCCATTGGCATTGCACGCTAAGTTTACACTGAGAGCTGACTACTAATACGACCACAGTTCGCCATTACATTTCTGTCTAAAAATAAATGACAAAACTCGGATTGGGGCTGGGCTAGCTCAGTGTCACAGACACAGTCACAGTGGCAGTGTCAGTGGCTGCTTAGTCCTTAGACAAAAACTCGGATTGGGGCTGGGCTAGCTCAGTGTCACAGACACAGTGGCAGTGTCAGTGGCTGCTTAGTCCTTAGCCAAATGCCTACCTGGCATACGCCCAGCAACGGGCAGGAGACCATATCACTAATGATACCATTTCACTAATGGGTTTCACTAACATAATCAGCCTGCATGCTGTTCTTGTATTAACGAGGACACTACTTCCGTAATACACCAGTGACAATGTTCCGCTGCTACTTCCTGTAGTGTAGACTGTAGTGGTTTTGACAGTTTTCAGGTGGGGACATACCACCAAATGGATTCCTATACCACTGCAGTCCGGCTTAAAAGAACTGCGTTGTGCATTTTTCTGGAAGCACTAAATGTAGGACTAGTTGAATGGAAATAACATGTCTGCGTAGCATGGTATCACAGCTGCGAAATATTTGTCAGACCAGGTGCATATGCACACAGGTGTAATTCGGCCTAGAGGCGTCAACATTTGCAATTGGCGGCTGCAAAAATGAAGGGGTGTCAGGTTAGAGACTGGATTGTAGGAGAAAGAGATATGGCCACTAGGGTACAAATCTGCCAGTGCTTACAGGTTAGACGTGATTCTCATACACATATTTTATAGATTTGACAGGCTCACAGGCGTGTACATAGATGCTAACAGATTTTGAGTTTCCTCATCGGTACAAGTTAAACCCTTAATTTTTTTATACGTCTTTTGTTTAGAATGCATTTTTGAGCAACTCAGTGCTCCCTTCAGTGAAACATGATTAGAATTCCACAGCAGCTGGTGCTAAATTGTGATGTCATCAGTCAAGCAGCTTTTACATTGTTTGCTATATGATACATATTTAATATAATTACAATGACAACATAGTATTTCTTAAAGTGGTATAAAGTTTTCAAATGTATTAATTTATTTGGTAACTTATCATCCCTGATTCAGCAAAAATGCAGGCTGAAACTGTCATGCCAGCAGCGCTTCAGCAGCCTTTGCGATGGCACAACGTAGGTCGCACCAAATCGAAAACCCGCACTTGTAAACATATTTGGGTATTCATAATTTCTAGTCAGTTAGTTAACAATTGTTTGGTCTTCACTCCAGATATTGCACAAAATCGCAGCCGCAAGACAAACAAAAGTTATGATGAGCTGAAGTGGAAACAATGTCGTGTCGATTTAATCGTTAAACATTATCACCCGAAATACAACTTCATGTCATTATGATGCCATGAATTTGTCAGTTTCTGAATAAAATTAAGCGATTGTACACAAAATTATAAGATTTTAATCAATGGATTTGGGGCACATACAATTTCAAAAAGACACATCATTTAACCTCTTATACCTGTAAAGCACCTGCATGTCCTTTTCCAGGGTGATCCCTGTTAGCTTCGGCCACAGCAGCGCTCTTCCGTTACCTTGACTTTGCCTAGCTTTACTCAGCCTCTGTTAGCCAGAGCTAGTCTAGCATTAGCCCAAGTCTTAGTATTATATTTTAATTACTTTTATTAGTGCAGTCCCGGTGCAGGTGACACTCACTGGGTGCTGTGAAGAGCTGGGTGAGTTGGTCAGAGGCGTTCCATCTGTAGGCGTTCTGACTACTCTGGAAGGTGACAGCCACCCTTCGGGACGGGGTTGATTCCTTGATGGGGCGTTTCTTCACAAAGGTCGTGGCCTTAGACGGTGCACTGAAGTCTGAGCACTGCAGCATCATGGCAAGAACCTGGTCTGTGGGCAGACCGTGAGATACACAGATTACATAGAGATTAGCTTCAACAGCATACAACTGTGTAGGTTAGATAGTATAGATATTTGTAACAAATTAAACGCAATTAGTTTCAGATGGATCTAGTACATCTACTAGATAATTATTAGAAATTTTAGAATGCATTTATATTATTTAAGCTCTGGGGTCGGATGGAATTAACACCGGGGGCTGAGCCAAAGCTTCAGCATCACTCTGCTGTTGGACAGAAGGCAGGGGTGGGGGCGTGCTGTTGCTTATCTTTCACAGAGATGCTAAACATTTTGCCTCACTGTCGTTCAGTCGGACATGACATTGGAAGTTGAAAGGAGGGTGTACTGTCAAAGAATGGTCACTATTTATTACTAATTACAAGTGACTAATTTACAAGAATGCAAACATTCAACTACCTTTCTTTTCGCCAGATGGCACTTCAGGTGTGTCCACAGACTGCAGGGTGTCATTGACTTTGGGTGATTCTCAATTGTCCCAAAGGTGTCATTTGACTTAGAGTGACTATCCAATGCCCCATGGGCGTCATGTGACTTAGGTGACTCTCCAATGTACCGAACCCACTCATCCCCGCAGGGTGACTAGTTGTTACTTGCATAGGAACAGGGTTTGATGCGACAGGTGTCATGTGACTATCATGTGACAATGTTGGCCCTGTCATGAAATCGCCAAATCCATCGTCTGTGTGCGTGACTGTTGAAAATAAAAACCAACAATACAATGCACTAATTTATGTTAACAAAACATGTCACGATGCAATATTTTGTTCAACATTCAGTTTCTTGAAAAAATACTAGTAACCTTTCGGAGACATATTAACCGCTGCAAGCTTTAAAATACTTCCTATCCAGGTATATCTCAATAAGTATAGTCTATTCACATGAACACTGTTGTGCAGCAAAAGCAAGGCTTGACAGGGCCCAAAAGTGTGATGCCAAACTTTGTAGTGCTTGCGGATGTCATATAAACTGACGATGACAGGTAAGCAGATCAAGAGACTACCGGGTAGCTTCCTCAGATCAAAGCAAGCAATCTGAACATGACATCACTGCTTAAAGACTACAGGTTACGTTTCAGGTAGCACAAGTCTATTATCACCAATGCTTGTAAATATCAAACTGCAGTTAGCATCCTACAGTCACATTAATGTAAAACTAGTGATACTCTATTGTAGCATCAAAGAAATTTTTTAAAGGAAAAACTTCAAATGTCAGAAGAACCCCCCCTAAATTCTGGGGCCTGGAACCCCAACCGGGGGGGAAGAAAACTGAAGGAGACAAAAAAATATTTTTTTTTATATATATATATATATATATATATATATATATATATATATATTATATCATTTTACATTACGCTGAACTAACAGCTGCTAGAATTTAGATATCTGGTTGGCAGGGGTTAATTTAGACTAAGACATGTATTAACTTAGAATATTGTATTACTACAACTAAACTATCTCCAGTAAACATCCCGATATACAACAACCAAGACAGCAGGAGAGTTCCCTCACCAGTGGCGACACGTGACTGTGTCTCTGACTTGCTGCCACTTGTCTTTGACTTGCCGAGGATGGACTCTATGAGACTGTAGCGTTCTCGCTCCACCAGGCCACTCAACCCACTTCTCGCTTTGTTAAATGCCCGCCCACCAGGGCCTCTGACTGTCGAGGGGGCCCTCGAATCTTGCCTTTGGGTTTTTTACTTACATTTCCCGTTATTAAAAGGTCTTGGCTATAGACAGTGGTGGATATTGTAGACACCTTTGCATTAATTCATTACTTGGTGGATGCTTCCCCGAAATTGAGATGGATTGATTTAACAGGTCGCGGGGAAAAAAGTGTAAAAGGGTTTCGCAAACCATTTTCTGCGCTATTAAAAATTTTTACCTTTTTTTTTCTTTTTTTAATTTAAACAAAAAAACCCCCCCCCCAAAAAAATTTTTGGGGGGTTTGGAGAGGGAGAGGTGCCACATAAGTGTAGATTTAATAGTAGCATTTACTAGACTAAATAATTAGTCATACATATTTCAGTATAATTTTAATTATTTTATCATAACAACTGACACTAAACATGTCATTTAGCATCAGTATTCACCATATTTCATCGAAGACAAGACGGAAGTACTTACTGTTTTTTGATTCGGTAGTTCTCAGCCAGTGTCTGGGTATAGGGTGGAGGTGGGGGCATTGACCTTTGACCCGGCATCATCCCGGGTGCAAATCCTGCAGGTACCTGCAAACAGCATTGGTGCCTGGTGTAGATTTACAATCCAACTGACTGGAGATGTGTCTGTTCTGCATTAATTGTGGATGATGTTACTTATGTCAAAGATGGGAAGTTACCTAGCACTTAAAGGGTTTTTTAAAATTTTAATTATGATTTTTGTCAGATATAGCCAGGGGGATCAAAAAGTAAATAAGGGTGATAATAACCTTTGTAAACATTACCAATGGAGGCAAACCAGCAACTAACAGCGGTAGTGTATTCAGTCATTATGCTAACAGGTAACGATTATGAAATATTAAAATATATCCTAACTACATTATATTTAAATCATTTATTCCAGAATGGTCATTAAATTGCATTTTGACATCCAGGGTATATTTTTAGAAGGGGATGGATGAGTAATCAACAACAGCTCTGGTGTGTCTGTGCCTGTTAATGAAATCAGACATGAATATCAACATTGAATGTTATTGCTAATGTGACACAGCATTTGCCTATAAAATGACAATACCTGATTTGGTTGAGCAGGCGCCATGAACATTGCAGGATATGGCTGTGGCATCATGCCCTGTGGCATTGTGGTAAAGCCCTGCTGCATCATGGGATACATCTGATGTTGCTGCATCCAGAGAACTGCTGTCTTTGTGGTATCATCCCAAATCCTGCCATAGGAAAAAATTGGTGGTTAATTTTATCAAGTTACCATTTAGAATTAGTATTAAATATAAGATTGTGATTCCTAGAAAAATACATGAGGTTAAAGAGATTATTTCATAATTATTTCACAATTTTCATATACATGTTGATACACCTTGAATATTTTGTCTCATTTTTAAAATGAATATTTGTTGAATACTTTGGGTAAGCAAAATTTTCAAATGAAAAGAACATAATTACAGACAGTGAATGGAAAACATTACCTTGCTGAGTTGGTGGAACAAACTGCTGTGTCCTGCAAAGAATCAAAAGTGCAGTATTACAGTATATTTAGATACCCGGATAGCAGTTTTTAAACTTAGCGGTTATGTTCATACAGTTTGCTTAAGATAATGTACAAATAGCCTGCATTTGAACATAAATAGTGCATTTATTGGTTTTTCACTAGCACAGGTGTTTGATTCAGCGGCCAAATTTAAAATATAATACTAAGACTTGGGCTAATGCTAGACTAGCTCTGCAAAAGGCTGAGTAACCGCGGGGAGGTACGGAACATGGGTCCCAATAAGGGCCCCAGGGCATGAGTACTTAGTAAAGAAATTGGCTTTGAAATTCCCAGTCCCAAAAACTTGCATTAACACCTAATTTGGCAAAGGTTTAATTTTCATTCTAGAAATGATCATTTAATAGAAAATAGTATTTTTGACAGTTACCTTTCAACTTCATTTTCCACTGACCATAAAATTTTTTTTCTTCGTGAGTAACAACTCAAGCCTTGTCAATTGGAATATGCTGAATTATGTCACCCAATGTTAACCCCCCCGAGTTTACCTATGCATCAAACTGCTGAAGCGCTGCTGGCATGACAGTTTCAGCCTGCATTTTTGCTGAATCAGGGATGATAAGTTACCAAATAAATTAATACATTTGAAAACTTTATACCACTTTAAGAAATACTATGTTGTCATTGTAATTATATTAAATATGTATCATATAGCAAACAATGTAAAAGCTGCTTGACTGATGACATCACAATTTAGCACCAGCTGCTGTGGAATTCTAATCATGTTTCACTGAAGGGAGCACTGAGTTGCTCAAAAATGCATTCTAAACAAAAGACGTATAAAAAAATAAGGATTTAACTTGTACCGATGAGGAAACTCAAAATCTGTTAGCATCTATGTACACGCCTGTGAGCCTGTCAAATCTAAACATGTGTATGAGAATCACGTCTAACCTGTAAGCACTGGCAGATTTGTACCCTAGTGGCCATATCTCTTTCTCCTACAATCCAGTCTCTAACCTGACACCCCTTCATTTTTGCAGCCGCCAATTGCAAATGTTGACGCCTCTAGGCCGAATTACACCTGTGTGCATATGCACCTGGTCTGACAAATATTTCGCAGCTGTGATACCATGCTACGCAGACATGTTATTTCCATTCAACTAGTCCTACATTTAGTGCTTCCAGAAAAATGCACAACGCAGTTCTTTTAAGCCGGACTGCAGTGGTATAGGAATCCATTTGGTGGTATGTCCCCACCTGAAAACTGTCAAAACCACTACAGTCTACACTACAGGAAGTAGCAGCGGAACATTGTCACTGGTGTATTACGGAAGTAGTGTCCTCGTTAATACAAGAACAGCATGCAGGCTGATTATGTTAGTGAAACCCATTAGTGAAATGGTATCATTAGTGATATG
>JAODUO010003088.1:0-18786 GCA_025642075.2 Ridgeia piscesae
AATAATATCGGCACACTATTTGCTGCGGAATTATTCTCAGAACAGTTGGAATGTGTTTTGATTGAATACATCTGTCTGTCATGTATTACAAAACACATTGTGCAGCCCTAAATACCTAATAGAGCGCCATATAACGAATACGTTTAGCATTTGGTTGATATTGAGGGTCGCCCGATAGTGTCGTCGTTGGCACAACTGCCTGACATGGCGACGCTTCGGATTCAATATCTGGACCAGGCGGGCATGGTTCGTCGATGTTCAAACCTGGTTCTAAACATTGACGACTGAGAAATGCCAGCCCCGTCTCAATTTGGGACGACACAAAAACATTTCTAGCGACCACCCTCAATGTCACCATAGGCTTGACAATGTCACCATAGGCTTGGCGATATTTATATAAAAAGGATGACTAATTGACTGACATATTATGAGATCATAACACGCTAACCACAACGTAAAGAGTTAGTCTGTTAATAGAACGTTGCTGAGCGTAGGAAACGACTTATTGTTGGTGCTCAACAAACCATAATTATAGCGTGGGTGTTGTTATTGCAAACATGGTAACAGGCATTGTTCTATCCTGTATATTTGATGATCGCACGGCTACATAGGTGGTGAACAATGCAGCCTCGAGTGCAACATAATCGATCTTCAAAAAACAGGTATTTTTTGCGACAGAGCAACACACGCCTCTGCACGTCACTCGTCAACAATCATCAGCCGTAAACAGTGATCCAGACGGAGAGACGAGAATGTCACGTAAGAGATCCTCACGCTGCTGCTCTTGGTCCTGAGCAAGATCACGAGGTGAGTTTGGTGTCAGACACGAAGTGCACGTGAGTCCTGTCCTGCTTACTCGCTGTTGTTTGCGAAATTACCGTCTGTGGAGATTCTCCCTATCCAACCATGAGTGTTTCTTGTACATATGTTAGAGCGCAAATACAATCTACATGGGTCATTACTGCCTAAACATAGCTTACCAAGTAACTGTCTGACTGAGGTCGAGCTTGCATAGTTTGTTTGTTAAAGATTTCTGCCCTCGAAATATTGCATCCATAATTAATTTCACATTCGCACTATTGTGAAGCTCTAAGAATCGGATGATCAATAAGCTGACCGAGTAACAACGACGACGGACCGACGGACCGACGACGATCGACGGACGATCGACGGACCGACGGACCGACGACGACGACGACGCCGACGACGATCGACGACGACGACGACGACGACCGACGACGAGACGCCTTCGACGGACCATACATCAATATCGACAGACCGATCGGATGACATCGACCGAGCCGACGGATCGACGACTGACGCGACGACGACGCGACCGACCGGACTCGACGACCGACGACCGACGAGACGACGACGACGACCGACGACGACGACACCGACGAAGACGACGACCTTACCAAAACCAACCAACCAACCAAACAAACAACTGGTATTGGCAGGTATGAGCATAACGTGTTTCTGGTTGTTGGCGAAGAGAACGTGGCGCTAGGGAGATCGCTCACCAGAGCTCCACGTTCCTTGAGTTCAACGCAAGCCAGGCCGTCGACGGTGGCGCAAGTGATCAATTTGACCGCAATTCGTGCTCGACAACAAAACAAGAAAAGAGTCCGTGGTGGTCGGTGGATTTGGGCATTCAACGACATGTCGTCGACATCCGAATTAAGAGCGTCCGAAGGAGTAAGATGTATTTTGATGTACACACTACAATGGAGATTACTTAGCGTTTATGATGGTCAGAATGCATTCAGGAAATAAACAAAACAACTAAGATGTTTTAACAATTTAAGTTAGCCATCTGAATTATGTTTTTGTCCTTTCTGAATGATTACGCTGCCACTGGCGTTACGTGTTACATGTGATGATTACTGTTCGTAGATATACAAACAAAGATTCCGTCAGAAATATGTTGATTGCGTTCCTACGCATTAGTCATAGGAACACAACGCAGCTAAATCTATTCATAACATACTGAACGATTATTTATGCATTAGATTCACAGCTGCACAACTTCACGGTCGGTTTGACAAACATTCGACCGACCGTAGCTGATGGTCCTGGGAAGTCAGCACACAAAGTCTGCCTGGTCTACAACCGCGAGTTCAAAGCTGTCTTGAAGACTCTTCCAGGTGCGATGACGTCACTACGGGGAGATTCCTGTTCATACAGATCAATGGGGCCGGAGAGAAGACAGACTGGTTGACATTGTGCGAAGTCGACGTCTATGGTACGTTTACAACACATTGGCGAGTATTACTTCCGAACATTGGCGTAATCGAATAACGATCGTGTCTCCATCTATCGGTAGTCCCCGTATGCGTCCAAAGCAAATAGTGTAGGCCCAGAATCTCAAACTGGCTCTAGAATCATGTCGAGGTACCAAAATGTTACAAGTTGGCACACGTGCCATTTTTGCCTTTCGCTATCGCTCGCGCACACACGCACACACGTAGTCACACACACACACACACACACACACACACACACACACACACACACACACACACACACACACTACCCCCACACGCACTTGATAGCATCTATACATTAAAATACGACCCCCTATCAGTTATCATCATCACTGTGCAGCTGTAGTGTCATGTTGTTGGTTGAATGGCCCGACATGCAGTGTTCACGCCCGCGTATCTTGCGCTAGCCTCTCCTAATATTCGCCTATATGGTCTGTCTTTTTTCTGATATTCAAGGCGCGTGTTTTTTTGACAAGTTGTTTTCATTTCCTGAGTAGGATGTTTATATTATTCCATCATATACCAGAATAATAGACTACTAGTACAGACCGACAGACGGGCCCTAATGCGATCAGTGAAATTATTGAAGCTTCGTAATTGATACAAGTAGAGTCGAACCTTTATGGCGTCGCGTGACCTACTCTATACAACCTATACATTGGTAGGATTTAAAGACGAGTAAATAGTACAACATGGCGACTGAAAGAATGGTCCTATGGAGAATGGTCTTTTGCAGAGACCAAGAACATTGCCTTCAAAAAGAAATCGTTCACGCCTTCGCAATACAACAGTGGACCTGCAAAGCGGGGCAACGACGGTAATGAATACTCCGACTTTCAAACAAGTAAAGGAAACACAGCCTGGTGGGCCGTTGACCTCGGCACACGGGGCGCGAGGGTGACGGGGGTACGCATCGTCAACCGCCGAGACTGTGGTAAGTCAGAACACAACTATACTACTCACTCTCCGTACATGTAACGCTATTATCATTACATATGATTAATTATCATCTTGTCAATTAATATTCCTATAGCAGACCGAATTTTGCTCCTCACGTTTCAAGAAAATGTTTTGGAAAATGGAACCGAATTAAAGGTCACTACGGCATACGAGTTCTTTTGTCAAGTCAACAAAGACAATGACGCAGATATCCACGGCATCAACCTCACAGTAGTAGCTCATCAACTGAAGCTAGTGCGGGCGGGCGGGCAGAATCATATAAACAAACCTAAACAACAAATATGACAATAATTGACATATTACACGATTCCAGGCTAACAACGCAGCCTGTTGCAGGTAAATTGAGAGAATGTGAATACAATAGTATGTATACTTTAAGAAAAGAAAAAACAGGCTGCTGTCTACCCAGCAATATGTATGTAATAGTCATTTAACACCTTGCACATGGAACTATAACAGTTATAATCAAGATATATATGTTTTTATTTCCTTTACTGCAATTAGGCTTGTTGGAAGACTATTATTTGTGTGAGTTGTTTAAATTTCAGAAAGACGCTTGAGAAACTTCACGGTTGGGTTGACTGACACACGCCCTGGTAAGAACAACTACCCCCTGAAGGCGCCCTTCCTACTGTGTGCAACCCACGGCAAAGTAGGGGCGAGGGGCTGCAACAAAACCTCCCGACTTACAGGCGCCAGCGTCACTCTCCCTTGCGACACACCGATGTACGCCTGGGGGCGCTACTTGTTCGTGGAGGCCCGGTCGGTACTTCCCCTGCAGAGGTGGAGGTGTTTGACGGTAGTTGGCACCACTATTGATATTCCGCGTTAACACTGATAATACAATAACTGGCACAATGGCTGACGCCATCCTTATAACATGTCACATGCAACTTAAAATATTGACTACCCGAAATGTTTGCTGCAATCAATCGTACATGAGATTCGAAGAACGTTAAACCATTCCACCTTGTATTTTTATCATTATTCTGTAATGAGGACTAGTGCATGAGGTTTTCCTTTACGAATACTAATGTAAAGATATGTGAGCCACTGTGGTGTAGTGATCACAACCAGATATATTTCATTATCAAAGTAAAAGGAGAACGAAATCGAAAAATACGGCACAGGAAACATTTTCACAAAGGAAGATATAAGGACATGAAGGAATATTAGCAAAGTTTGGAAAATGTTTTTAAAATGGAACCCCAATTTAAAGGTCATAGGCCAACATTTCTTTTTTTTTTTCAAGGTTCAAAAAGGTTTTTTTTGACGCCCTTTTTTTTCCGGGGGAAAAATAATCACGAGAGTCTTTTAATTTTAAAATAGTGGGGGCCGGGGGGGCCAGTCTTTTTTCCAAACCAAAACAACTTTGCAAAAATTCCCTATTCCAATTTCCGGTAAAAGGCCCTTTTCCCGGAAAATTTTAAAAATTTGTTCTTTTTACTTTGAAAAGAAAAAACGGTTGTGCCCTACCCAAAGGGCCAATATTTTAAATTTAGTATTTAAAAAACCTTGCCAAAGCCTTCTTTTTACAGGAAAAATAAAAAATAAAAGGGTTAAATTTTTTTTTTAATTTCCCTTTAACTAAATTAGGTTGTTGGAAACTTTTTTTGGGTAGTTTTAAAAAATTTCAGGACGTTAAAAAGGTTGGGGTAAAACCCCCCTTGGTGAAAAATTATTGAACCAGTGTTAACGCGGAATATCAATAGTGGTGCCAACGTACCGTCAAACACCTCCACCTCTGCCAGGTGGAAGTACCGATCTACACGGGCCTCCACGAACAAGTAGCGCCCCCAGGCGTACATCGGTGTGTCGCAAGGGAGACTGACGCTGGCGCCTGTAAGTCGGGAGGTTTTGTTGCAGCCCCTCGCCCCTACTTTGCCGTGGGTTGCACACAGTAGGAAGGGCGCCTTCAGGGGGTAGTTGTTCTTACCAGGGCGTGTGTCAGTCAACCCAACCGTGAAGTTTCTCAAGCGTCTTTCTGAAATTTTAAACAACTCACACAAATAATAGTCTTCCAACAAGCCTAATTGCAGTAAAGGAAATAAAAACATATATATCTTGATTATAACTGTTATAGTTCCATGTGCAAGGTGTTAAATGACTATTACATACATATTGCTGGGTAGACAGCAGCCTGTTTTTTTCTTTTCTTAAAGTATACATACTATTGTATTCACATTCTCTCAATTTACCTGCAACAGGCTGCGTTGTTAGCCTGGAATCGTGTAATATGTCAATTATTGTCATATTTGTTGTTGTGGTTTGTTTATATGATTCTGCCCGCCCGCCCGCACTAGCTTCAGTTGATGAGCTACTACTGTGAGGTTGATGCCGTGGATATCTGCGTCATTGTCTTTGTTGACTTGACAAAAGAACTCGTATGCCGTAGGGGCCTTTAATTCGGTTCCATTTTCCAAAACATTTTCTTGAAACGTGAGGAGCAAAATTCGGTCTGCTATAGGAATATTAATTGACAAGATGATAATTAATCATATGTAATGAAAATAGCGTTACATGTACGGAGAGTGAGTAGTATAGTTGTGTTCTGACTTACCACAGTCTCGGCGGTTGACGATGCGTACCCCCGTCACCCTCGCGCCCCGTGTGCCGAGGTCAACGGCCCACCAGGCTGTGTTTCCTTTACTTGTTTGAAAGTCGGAGTATTCATTACCGTCGTTGCCCCGCTTTGCAGGTCCACTGTTGTATTGCGAAGGCGTGAACAAATTTTTTTTTGAAGGCAATGTTCTTGGTCTCTGCAAAAGACCATTCTCCATAGGACCATTCTTTCAGTCGCCATGTTGTACTATTTACTCGTCTTTCAACCTACCAATGTATAGGTTGTATAGAGTAGGTCACGCGAGGGCCCTAAAGGTTCGACTCTACTTGTATCAATTACGAAGCTTCAATAATTTCACTGATCGCATTAGGGCCCGTCTGTCGGTCTGTACTAGTAGTCTATTATTCTGGTATATGATGGAATAATATAAACATCCTACTCAGGAAATGAAAACAACTTGTCAAAAAAAAACCGCCATTTGCCTTGAATATCAGAAAAAAGACAGACCATATAGGCGAATATTAGGAGAGGCTAGCGCAAGATACGCGGGCGTGAACACTGCATGTCGGGCCATTCAACCAACAACATGACACTACAGCTGCACAGTGATGATGATAACTGAAAATTTTTTGGATTTTTTTTTTTGCGTGCGGGGGGCGTGCGTGCGTGCGGGGGGGGCGTGGGGGTGGCCCTGCGGGGCGTGCGGGGGGGGGGGGGGGGGGGGGGGGTGTGTTGCCTACGTGTGTGCGTGTGTGCGCGAGCGCTAGCGAAAGGCAAAAACTGGCACGTGTGCCAACTTGTAACATTTTGGTACCTCGACATGATTCTAGAGCCAGTTTGAGATTCTGGGCCTACACTATTTGCTTTGGACGCATACGGGGACTACCGATAGATGGAGACACGATCGTTATTCGATTACGCCAATGTTCGGAAGTAATACTCGCCAATGTGTTGTAAACGTACCATAGACGTCGACTTCGCACAATGTCAACCAGTCTGTCTTCTCTCCGGCGCCATTGATCTGTATGAACAGGAATCTCCCCGTAGTGACGTCATCGCACCTGGAAGAGTCTTCAAGACAGCTTTGAACTCGCGGTTGTAGACCAGGCAGACTTTGTGTGCTGACTTCCCAGGACCATCAGCTACCGGGCGGTCGAATGTTTGTCAAACCGACCGTGAAGTTGTGCAGCTGTGAATCTAATGCATAAATAATCGTTCAGTATGTTATGAATAGATTTAGCTGCGTTGTGTTCCTATGACTAATGCGTAGGAACGCAATCAACATATTTCTGACGGAATCTTTGTTTGTATATCTACGAACAGTAATCATCACATGTAACACGTAACGCCAGTGGCAGCGTAAAATTCAGAAAGGACAAAAACATAATTCAGATGGCTAACTTAAATTGTTAAAACATCTTAGTTGTTTTGTTTATTTCCTGAATGCATTCTGACCATCATAAACGCTAAGTAATCTCCATTGTACAGATATCACTGAACTCACACGCCGTACAGTATATCACTGAACACACACGCCGTACAGATATCACTGAACACACACGCCGTACAGATATCACTGAACACACACGCCGTACAGATATCACTGAACTCACACGCCGTACGCCTGTCCCTCTTCCGGTCCCAGCTCACTCTGTCTCTCCCTTCGTCTCCGACTGCCTCCCTTCATATGTCTCTTCTTTCTCTCACCATGTTTCTGCTAATGATAATAACAAACAGCAACAACGACAACAGTTATGATAATAATACTATTGTTATGTTGTATTAAGAAGGATGATGTTGACGATGATAATAATGGCTATAACAACAACACAAAATAAAACCAAGAGCCAGTTGCAACAACATGTTGTAACAGATCCGATTATTTTATACCGACTATAAACTGTGGTAAATTACACGAATACTCTCCGAGCTGTATTACATTTTGTAGTGTGGCTGAAATATTCTGAATGATGTTTGATTTTGATGGTCTGTCAGAGATGACTTGTGAAATGCTTCACCGTCCCTAAGTACTTTATTGTAAAACTCTGTGATCATTCCTAACGACCTGATACTGACTATTATAGTACAGATATTGGTAAATATATGGGAATGAATAATATCGGCACACTATTTGCTGCGGAATTATTCTCAGAACAGTTGGAATGTGTTTTGATTGAATACATCTGTCTGTCATGTATTACAAAACACATTGTGCAGCCCTAAATACCTAATAGAGCGCCATATAACGAATACGTTTAGCATTTGGTTGATATTGAGGGTCGCCCGATAGTGTCGTCGTTGGCACAACTGCCTGACATGGCGACGCTTCGGATTCAATATCTGGACCAGGCGGGCATGGTTCGTCGATGTTCAAACCTGGTTCTAAACATTGACGACTGAGAAATGCCAGCCCCGTCTCAATTTGGGACGACACAAAAACATTTCTAGCGACCACCCTCAATGTCACCATAGGCTTGACAATGTCACCATAGGCTTGGCGATATTTATATAAAAAGGATGACTAATTGACTGACATATTATGAGATCATAACACGCTAACCACAACGTAAAGAGTTAGTCTGTTAATAGAACGTTGCTGAGCGTAGGAAACGACTTATTGTTGGTGCTCAACAAACCATAATTATAGCGTGGGTGTTGTTATTGCAAACATGGTAACAGGCATTGTTCTATCCTGTATATTTGATGATCGCACGGCTACATAGGTGGTGAACAATGCAGCCTCGAGTGCAACATAATCGATCTTCAAAAAACAGGTATTTTTTGCGACAGAGCAACACACGCCTCTGCAGTCGTCACTCGTCAACCAATCTATCAGCCGCTACAACAGTGATCCAGGACGGAGAGACGAGAATGTCACGTAAGATGATCCTCACGCTGCTGCTCTTGGTCCTGAGCAACGGATCACGAGGTGAGTTTGTGTGTCAGACACGAAGTGCACGTGCAGTCCTGTCCTGCTTACTCGCTGTTGTTTGCGAAATTACCGTCTGTGGAGATTCTCCCTATCCAACCATGAGTGTTTCTTGTACATATGTTAGAGCGCAAATACAATCTACATGGGTCATTACTGCCTAAACATAGCTTACCAAGTAATTCTGTCTGACTGAGGTCGAGCTTGCATAGTTTGGTTTGTTAAAGATTTCTGCCCTTCGAAATACATGTGCATCCATAATTATATTTCAATATTCGCACCTATTGTGAAGCTCTAAGAATCGGATGATCAATAAAGCTGACCGAGTAACCAACGAACCGACGGACCGACGGACCGACGGACCGACGGACCGACGGACCGACGACCGACCGGACCGACGGACCGACGGACCGACGGACCGACCGACCGACCGACCGACGCGACCGACCGACCGACCGACGGACCGACCGACCGACCGACCGACCGACCGACCGCGACCGACGACCGACCGACGGCACCGACCGACCGACCGACCGACCGACCGACCGACCGACCGACCGACCGACCGACCGACCGACCGACCGACCGACCGACCGACCGACCGACCGACCGACCGACCGACCGACCGACCGACCGACCGACCGACCGACCGACCGACCGACCGACCGACCGACCGACCGACCGACCGACCGACCGACCGACCGACCGACCGACCGACCGACCGACCGACCGACCGACCGACCGACCGACCGACCGACCGACCGACCGACCGACCGACCGACCACCAAAACCGACTACCAAAACCGACTTACCAAAACCAACCAACCAACCAAACAAACAATCTGGTATTGGCAGGTATGAGCATAACGTGTTTCTGGTTGTTGGCGAGAGAGAACGTGGCGCTAGGGAGATCCGCTCACCAGAGCTCCACGTTCCTTGAGTTCAACGCAAGCCAGGCCGTCGACGGTGGCGCAAGTGATCACTTTGACCGCAATTCGTGCTCGACAACAAAACAAGAAAAGAGTCCGTGGTGGTCGGTGGATTTGGGCATTCAACGACATGTCGTCGACATCCGAATTAAGAGCGTCCGAAGGAGTAAGATGTATTTTGATGTACACACTACAATGGAGATTACTTAGCGTTTATGATGGTCAGAATGCATTCAGGAAATAAACAAAACAACTAAGATGTTTTAACAATTTAAGTTAGCCATCTGAATTATGTTTTTGTCCTTTCTGAATTATTACGCTGCCACTGGCGTTACGTGTTACATGTGATGATTACTGTTCGTAGATATACAAACAAAGATTCCGTCAGAAATATGTTGATTGCGTTCCTACGCATTAGTCATAGGAACACAACGCAGCTAAATCTATTCATAACATACTGAACGATTATTTATGCATTAGATTCACAGCTGCACAACTTCACGGTCGGTTTGACAAACATTCGACCGACCGTAGCTGATGGTCCTGGGAAGTCAGCACACAAAGTCTGCCTGGTCTACAACCGCGAGTTCAAAGCTGTCTTGAAGACTCTTCCAGGTGCGATGACGTCACTACGGGGAGATTCCTGTTCATACAGATCAATGGCGCCGGAGAGAAGACAGACTGGTTGACATTGTGCGAAGTCGACGTCTATGGTACGTTTACAACACATTGGCGAGTATTACTTCCGAACATTGGCGTAATCGAATAACGATCGTGTCTCCATCTATCGGTAGTCCCCGTATGCGTCCAAAGCAAATAGTGTAGGCCCAGAATCTCAAACTGGCTCTAGAATCATGTCGAGGTACCAAAATGTTACAAGTTGGCACACGTGCCAGTTTTTGCCTTTCGCTAGCGCTCGCGCACACACGCACACACGTAGGCACACACACACACACACACACACGCACGCACGCACGTACGCACGCACGCACGCACGCACGACCACACACACACACCACCACCACACGCACACACACACACGCACGCACGCACGCCACACGCACGCACGCACGCACGCACCACACGCACGCACGCACGCACGCACATCGATATCAGTTATCATCATCACTGTGCAGCTGTAGTGTCATGTTGTTGGTTGAATGGCCCGACATGCAGTGTTCACGCCCGCGTATCTTGCGCTAGCCTCTCCTAATATTCGCCTATATGGTCTGTCTTTTTTCTGATATTCAAGGCAAATGGCGCGTGTTTTTTTGACAAGTTGTTTTCATTTCCTGAGTAGGATGTTTATATTATTCCATCATATACCAGAATAATAGACTACTAGTACAGACCGACAGACGGGCCCTAATGCGATCAGTGAAATTATTGAAGCTTCGTAATTGATACAAGTAGAGTCGAACCTTTATGGCGTCGCGTGACCTACTCTATACAACCTATACATTGGTAGGTTGAAAGACGAGTAAATAGTACAACATGGCGACTGAAAGAATGGTCCTATGGAGAATGGTCTTTTGCAGAGACCAAGAACATTGCCTTCAAAAAGAAATCGTTCACGCCTTCGCAATACAACAGTGGACCTGCAAAGCGGGGCAACGACGGTAATGAATACTCCGACTTTCAAACAAGTAAAGGAAACACAGCCTGGTGGGCCGTTGACCTCGGCACACGGGGCGCGAGGGTGACGGGGGTACGCATCGTCAACCGCCGAGACTGTGGTAAGTCAGAACACAACTATACTACTCACTCTCCGTACATGTAACGCTATTATCATTACATATGATTAATTATCATCTTGTCAATTAATATTCCTATAGCAGACCGAATTTTGCTCCTCACGTTTCAAGAAAATGTTTTGGAAAATGGAACCGAATTAAAGGTCACTACGGCATACGAGTTCTTTTGTCAAGTCAACAAAGACAATGACGCAGATATCCACGGCATCAACCTCACAGTAGTAGCTCATCAACTGAAGCTAGTGCGGGCGGGCGGGCAGAATCATATAAACAAACCTAAACAACAAATATGACAATAATTGACATATTACACGATTCCAGGCTAACAACGCAGCCTGTTGCAGGTAAATTGAGAGAATGTGAATACAATAGTATGTATACTTTAAGAAAAGAAAAAAACAGGCTGCTGTCTACCCAGCAATATGTATGTAATAGTCATTTAACACCTTGCCTAAGCATTACATTTCTACATGGAACTATAACAGTTATAATCAAGATATATATGTTTTTATTTCCTTTACTGCAATTAGGCTTGTTGGAAGACTATTATTTGTGTGAGTTGTTTAAATTTCAGAAAGACGCTTGAGAAACTTCACGGTTGGGTTGACTGACACACGCCCTGGTAAGAACAACTACCCCCTGAAGGCGCCCTTCCTACTGTGTGCAACCCACGGCAAAGTAGGGGCGAGGGGCTGCAACAAAACCTCCCGACTTACAGGCGCCAGCGTCACTCTCCCTTGCGACACACCGATGTACGCCTGGGGGCGCTACTTGTTCGTGGAGGCCCGTGTAGATCGGTACTTCCACCTGGCAGAGGTGGAGGTGTTTGACGGTACGTTGGCACCACTATTGATATTCCGCGTTAACACTGATAATACAATAACTGGCACAATGGCTGACGCCATCCTTATAACATGTCACATGCAACTTAAAATATTGACTACCCGAAATGTTTGCTGCAATCAATCGTACATGAGATTCGAAGAACTTTAAACCATTCCACCTTGTATTTTTATCATTATTCTGTAATGAGGACTAGTGCATGAGGTTTTCCTTTACGAATACTAATGTAAAGATATGTGAGCCACTGTGGTGTAGTGATCACAACCAGATATATTTCATTATCAAAGTAAAAGGAGAACGAAATCGAAAAATACGGCACAGGAAACATTTTCACAAAGGAAGATATAAGGACATGAGGGAATATTAAGCAAAGATAGACTGGAATAACACACTGAAGAATAAGACTGGAACAGAAAGCCGGACTATTTTAAAGAGTTAAATTGACTGCATCGTCGATATATTTGTCCCCTTGAAAGAAAAAAACAGGGGAACTGTCAAAAAAGAAACACTTATTAAAAGAAGCCATTAGAAAAATCAAATACAAGCAAATGATGTGGAAAACATATAGACATACTGAAAGTGAAGGAGACTATACCATTTATAAAGAAGCATTTAACCAAGCTACAGCTGAAATTAGAAATTCAGAGAGATGCTATGAACAAAAAATAGCTTTTAATATAAAACTTGATACCAAGAGTTTTTATGCGACGTTCGAAGTAAACAGAAAGTCCAGGATAAGGTCGGTCCTCTAGAAGGTAGTGATGGAAACATAATAACAGAGGGATTCTTAATGACAGAAAACCTAAGTGAGTACTTTAGTTCGGTGTTTACCAGGTAAGATATTAATGCATTACCAGTACCAGAGACTAAGTTCGAAGGGAGAGATTCAGATTATTAAGGACAACTAGTTGTAACCCCAAAAATGGTAGCTAAGAAAATAAGGGATATGAAGGGTCATCTGGTGTGGATTGGATTCCTCCCAAATTACTATTGGAAATTGTAGAACAAATTAGCGTACTGCTAGCAACAGTGTTCAGTTTGTCATTAAAGGAGGGAATAGTTCCGTTAGAATGGAAAGAAGCAAACACCATACCATTATTTAAAACAGGTTCGAGAAACAAGTCAGAGAACTATAGACCAGTGAGTTTAACAGTGATTTGCAAACTATTAGAAAGACTAATTAAAGATCACTTGGTTGATTTTCTTGTTAAAAATAACTTGATAAAGCCATCTCAACATGGGTTTCTAAAAGCGAGATCATGCTTAACCAATATATTATGTTTTTGGAAGATATCATAAAGTGGGTAGATGAGGGATCACCAGTAGAAATAATCTACTTAGATTTTTTAAACGCCTTTGAAAAGTGCCACATCAAAATTACTACTTAACTAAGGCCCATGGTATAGGAAATGCGTTTAAAGAATACAAGTAGATTATTTACTACTTTTGGGGATACCGCATCTAACCACTTTATGATATCTTAAAAACATAATATATTGTATAAGCATGATTCGCTTTTAAGAAAACCCATGTTTGTAAGTATGAGCTCTAAAAGTGTGAGTTTATTAACTGAATGAAAATCAATCAAGTGATTTTTAATTAGTCTTTCTGACTCAGTTTGCAAATTCTGTTGTACATCACTGTATAGTTCTTGATATCTTGTTTTTGTCTGTTTTGAAATAATTGTATTATGCTCTATTCCTATTTCTAACGGAACTATTCTCTACTAGTTTAATGACAAATGATACCATGTTGTATGACAGTATTCTGTCATAATTTTTCTACACATTTCAATAGTACATTGTGGTTGAGGAAATATCCACTACTCATGACCCTGTTCATACTCCCTTATGTTTCTTAGCTACCATTTTTAAGGGAGATTACAACTGTTGTCTTTCATAATACCATTTGAATCCCTTCGAACTTAGTCTCTGGTTACATGGCAATGACTTAAATATCTCCCTACATAGTTAAACACCGTTACTAAAGTTTCACCTAGGTTTTCTTCATTAGAATTTCCTTGTTATTATGTTATACATCACTATCCTTCTAGAGCCTGATCTTCTGACCATTGATCACTGGTACTTTTGAATTTACCTTCGAACGTCGCTATAAATAACTCTATGCAAAGATATCAGGTTTTATATTAAAAGCTATTTTTTGTTCATAGGCATCTCTCTGAATTTCTAATTTCAGCTATACTTGTTAAATGCTTCTTTATAAATGGTATAGTCTCCTTCACTTTCAGTATGTCTATATGTTTTCCACATCATTTGCTTGTATTTGATTTTTCTAATGGCTTCTTTTAATAAGTGTTTCTTTTTTGACAGTTCCCCTGTTTTTTTCTTTCAAGGGGACAAATATATCACGAGCAGCATTGCTTTTAAATATCCGGCTTTTGTAGTCTTATTCTTCATGTTTCCTCTATCTAATATTCCTTCATGCTAT
Organism: Ridgeia piscesae; assembly: GCA_025642075.2. Taxonomy (NCBI): domain Eukaryota; kingdom Metazoa; phylum Annelida; class Polychaeta; order Sabellida; family Siboglinidae; genus Ridgeia; species Ridgeia piscesae. Next base: position 14,694 of record JAODUO010003088.1, read on the forward strand.
ACTTGTAAAATGTTTGTCCGTATTTATTCGTTTCCTTTCTTTGATAATGAAATATATCTAGTTGTGATCACTACACCACAGTGGCTCACATATCTTTACATTAGTATTCGTAAGGACCTCATGCACTAGTCCTCATTACAGAATAATGATAAAAATACAAGGTGGAATGGTTTAACATTCTTCGAATCTCATGTACGATTGATTGCAGCAAACATTTCGGGTAGTCAATATTTTAAGTTGCATGTGACATGTTATAAGGATGGCGTCAGCCATTGTGCCAGTTATTGTATTATCAGTGTTAACGCGGAATATCAATAGTGGTGCCAAGTACCGTTTGCCGTGAATACGATCTACACGGGCCTCCACGAACAAGCAGCGCCCCCAGGCGTACATCGGTGTGTCGCAAGGGAGAGTGACGCTGGCGCCTGGAAGTCGGGAGGTTTTGTTGCAGCCCCTCGCCCCTACTTTGCCGTGGGTTGCACACAGTGGAACGCCTTCAGGGGGTAGTTGTTCTTACCAGGGCGTGTGTCAGTCAACCCACCGTGAAGTTTCTCGCGCCTGAAATTTAAACAACTCACACAAATAATAGTCTTCCAACAGCCTAATTGCAGTAAAGGAAATAAAAACATATATATCTTGATTATAACTGTTATAGTTCCATGTAGAAAGTAATGCTTTGCAAGGTGTTAAATGACTATTACATACATATTGCTGGGTAGACAGCAGCCTGTTTTTTCTTTTCTTAAAGTATACATACTATTGTATTCACATTCTCTCAATTTACCTGCAACAGGCTGCGTTGTTAGCCTGGAATCGTGTAATATGTCAATTATTGTCATATTTGTTGTTTCGGTTTGTTTATATGATTCTGCCCGCCCGCCCGCACTAGCTTCAGTTGATGAGCTACTACTGTGAGGTTGATGCCGTGGATATCTGCGTCATTGTCTTTGTTGACTTGACAAAAGAACTCGTATGCCGTAGTGACCTTTAATTCGGTTCCATTTTCCAAAACATTTTCTTGAAACGTGAGGAGCAAAATTCGGTCTGCTATAGGAATATTAATTGACAAGATGATAATTAATCATATGTAATGATATAGCGTTACATGTACGGAGAGTGAGTAGATAGGTTCTGACTTCCACAGTCTCGGCGGTTGACGATGCGTACCCCCGTCACCCTCGCGCCCCGTGTGCCGAGGTCAACGGCCCACCAGGCTGTGTTTCCTTTACTTGTTTGAAAGTCGGAGTATTCATTACCGTCGTTGCCCCGCCAGGTCACGTTGTATTGCGAAGGCGTCGATTTTTTGAGCTGTTCTTGGTCTCTGCAAAAGACCATTCTCCATAGGACCATTCGTTCAGTCGCCATGTTGTACTATTTACTCGTCTTTCAACCTACCAATGTATAGGTTGTATAGAGTAGGTCACGCGACGCCATAAAGGTTCGACTCTACTTGTATCAATTACGAAGCTTCAATAATTTCACTGATCGCATTAGGGCCCGTCTGTCGGTCTGTACTAGTAGTCTATTATTCTGGTATATGATGGAATAATATAAACATCCTACTCAGGAAATGAAAACAACTTGTCAAAAAAACACTCGCCATTTGCCTTGAATATCAGAAAAAAGACAGACCATATAGGCGAATATTAGGAGAGGCTAGCGCAAGATACGCGGGCGTGAACACTGCATGTCGGGCCATTCAACCAACAACATGACACTACAGCTGCACAGTGATGATGACTGATATCATTTCGCATATCGATGATGCGTGGGGTGTGTTATGTGTGTTGTGTGTTTATTAATGTGTGTGTGTGCGTGCGTGCATGCGTGGCATATGGTTAGTGTTTGTAGTAATGCCTAGTGTGTGCGTGTGTGCGCGAGCGCTAGCGAAAGGCAAAAACTGGCACGTGTGCCAACTTGTAACATTTTGGTACCTCGACATGATTCTAGAGCCAGTTTGAGATTCTGGGCCTACACTATTTGCTTTGGACGCATACGGGGACTACCGATAGATGGAGACACGATCGTTATTCGATTACGCCAATGTTCGGAAGTAATACTCGCCAATGTGTTGTAAACGTACCATAGACGTCGACTTCGCACAATGTCAACCAGTCTGTCTTCTCTCCGGCGCCATTGATCTGTATGAACAGGAATCTCCCCGTAGTGACGTCATCGCACCTGGAAGAGTCTTCAAGACAGCTTTGAACTCGCCGTTGTAGACCAGGCAGACTTTGTGTGCTGACTTCCCAGGACCATCAGCTACGGTCGGTCGAATGTTTGTCAAACCGACCGTGAAGTTGTGCAGCTGTGAATCTAATGCATAAATAATCGTTCAGTATGTTATGAATAGATTTAGCTGCGTTGTGTTCCTATGACTAATGCGTAGGAACGCAATCAACATATTTCTGACGGAATCTTTGTTTGTATATCTACGAACAGTAATCATCACATGTAACACGTAACGCCAGTGGCAGCGTAATCATTCAGAAAGGACAAAAACATAATTCAGATGGCTAACTTAAATTGTTAAAACATCTTAGTTGTTTTGTTTATTTCCTGAATGCATTCTGACCATCATAAACGCTAAGTAATCTCCATTGTAGTGTGTACATCAAAATACATCTTACTCTTGGACGCTCTTAATCGGATGTCGACGACATGTCGTTGAATGCCCAAATCCACCGACCACCACGGACTCTTTTCTTGTTTTGTTGTCGAGCACGAATTGCGTAAATGATACTTGCGCCACCGTCGACGGCCTGGCTTGCGTTGAACTCAAGGAAGTGGAGCTCTTGTGTCGCACCTAGCAGGCGGTACTCGCTGACAACCGAAATCGTTACACATACTGAAAACCAGCTTCGTGTTTGGTTACGATTGTCATCCGTAAGGTCAGGCGGGATCGATGTCGACGTCGGTCGTCTTGGTCCTGAGCAGGTCGAGGGATTGACACGAAGTTAAAGGTCTGCCGCTATCGTGTTTCGTTCGTGTGGTCTCGTCGACATGTGTTGTACTTTAGAGCAAAATCGGAATTATCGTACTGCTCAGTCGTCACGGGTTCATCTGTTGTAAGATTTCCTAATCAGGTCAAATCAGTGTTTCGCCTAGTAGCGTGGTCGAAGCGACCGTCCTGTCAACCGCGACACGTCGGTCCAGCGACGTCCCGGCGATCCGCGACAGCCGGAGACCGGACATGCGAATCGACGTCGACGTACCACATCGAATACTTCCGACTCGGATCGAGACTTTCGATCTCGACGATCTAGACACAATAGAGCCGAATTCAAATTAGGACACGAGAATTCAGGGCACGACAACCAGAACTTGCGCTCGACCTCAGCAGACACTGAACATGAAAACCCGACGATCGCCAACAGACAGAAACACCATGGTGACGACGAACTCCCACGAATCGCAACACGCAGACGCAGGACGCACGTGCACTCGCGACACACAACCACCGGACCGTGCTAGCGACAAGAGCAGCACGTGAGACTCTACGTACTGTCTGTCTCTCGTCGCAGGATCACGTGAGCGCAAGTCGATCACGACGTTTGTGCAAAACACCGACGCACATACGTTCACCAGCGTGCACCACATAGCCGTGATCATCAAATACGGATAGAACAATCCTGGTCCATGTCCAATAACAACCCACGCCTATATGGTTTGTTGCCCACAATATCTTTCCTAGCTGCAGTTCTATTACAGCAATTTACGTTGTGGTTACAAGTTATGTCTCATATTGTAGCAATTATATCTTTTTATATACATATCGCAAGCTATGGTGACATTGCAACATGGTGACATTGGGATGGTAAAATGTTTTGTGTGTCCCAAATTGAGACGGGGCTGGCATTTCTCAGTCGTCAATGTTTAGAACCGGTTTAAAATCGACGAACCATGCCCGCCTGGTCCAGATATTGAATCCGAAGATGCGTCAGGAGAATGGTCTTTTGCAGAGACCAAGAACATTGCCTTCAAAAAGAAATGTTCACGCCTTCGCAATACAACAGTGGACCTGCAAAGCGGGGCAACGACGGTAATGAATACTCCGACTTTCAAACAAGTAAAGGAAACACAGCCTTGGGCC
>JAODUO010003090.1:0-11610 GCA_025642075.2 Ridgeia piscesae
TCAGTCTGGCGAAATGCCATACGAAAAAAGAAATAGTTTTTCCAAACTACCCAGACAATTACGATATGATATCCTAGATTGCGTGCGGTGCACCACTTCTGTCGCGTCGTTTCTGAGATGGTTGTGTCGCTCACACTTCGGACTCAAATAGGAAGACCTGAAACGAAAGAGTAGACATTTCGCAAGTTCAGTATGAAAACCAAATCGCAAAGCAACTAAGAGGCAATAGTCGCATCATATCATCATTGATATTGAGCTGGCTACACAAATTGTACGCCCTACAAAGAGTATTACACTACAGAGTAAATCTTTATGCGAACGAACGTCGTGTATGGCATCGCCTCGCCGTTACCATGTTTTAGGGTTCCATATCGCAGAGAAGACCCTTCCTTTTATTTGCAAGTACGCAATGTTAAATTAGATACTGCCCAAACTTCTATTTGCATACGCATAGGTGGAAAGCTTGAGGAAACATTGACAACTGATCGAAAAGTGCAATGCGCCATGTGAATGAGAACAAGAGTATAAATTCTGTGCCATTTTCGACAAGAATTAGGCACTTGCGTAGATAGCAAAACCATCTCATTTGTTCATACACTTAAAACTTCATTACGAGAGAAAGGCGCGTGTAGTGTAGTGGTTAGCGCATCAAACTGGCAAGCCGACGGGCCGGGTTTAATACGCGCGGACGCCGCAGCAGACCTGATATACTTGATATAAAAATCGATGGACAGAGTCTGACATTGTTGAATCTAATCGGTGCTATATGCCACGCATGTAAACCTGCATCGTACATAAAAAGTACTCGAATGTCGCACTAGTCCTATGCGTGTACATGATAACAACATCCCCACGCGCAGGGTGCATACATTGAAAGAAGTAGACGGGAGAAAGCGGTCCCCCTCAGTTTGCCTAAATCAACGGCGTCGCCATCTTGAAATCTGACGTCGCCAGAAACGAAAATGGCGCGTTTGCTGTATTGTCGTGACGTCACAGTAGAAATGCCTCTTCCGGTTTGCCGCCATTTCTGTGCCGCGCAGCCGAATGCTGGCAAGAGATACCAGTTGCTTTAATGCAATCTCGATCGCATCACTGTGGGATTTCAACATTGTTAATCACCGTGCACATTGTAACGCTCTTTTATTGTTTTTCCTCAGGTGTCTACGCCTGGTGAAGATACAGAGACACATGGCCGACAACTTCTGGCACCAGTACTGACCTACCAGGCCCGAATATGTGAAGTCTGGCGACGCGGAACAGTCATTCGACAGTGGGTGAAGTCTTGTTTTTAACGAGTGTAGCCATTTCGTGCAATATAACCTGGAAAATCAATGATAGCTTGACATGAATATATCTATCATAACAAGTGCGAATGAAACATTAGTTTGAATGTTACAGTTCTCACAAAAATGAGAACACATTCGAAACGTTTTACTTAGACGATTGTTCCAGCTATTTCTCACGCTATATGACTGATCAGAACTGATATAATGAAGGTGGTTTAAGCTTCGAATAATTTCCTAGCAACCACTTCAGGTGCTGCTTTTTGGGGCCTAGCAATGTCTGCCAGTTCAAAGCAGCCAACTATGCCAGTAACATGTTCACCAATACACATCACCTTGTGAGCGAGCTTCTGTTGCACCAAGACAACTTAGCTACATTAATTACTGTATATCAAATTAAGTTATGTCAAAATATGATGCTAAAATAAGGCACACGAAACGAAACTTGTGTAAGAGGCCGATATCACATCGCAGTAAATATCTTAACATTAATATGCATCAGCATCGCGCGATAACGTGTGTGACATTCGCGCGAATGATGCTGATGCATATTAATGTTAAGATATTTACTGCGATGTGATATCGGCCTCTTACACAAGTTTCGTTTCGTGTGCCTTATTTTAGCATCATATTTTGACATAACTTAATTTGATATACATTAATTAATGTAGCTAAGTTGTCTTGGTGCAACAGAAACTCGCTCACAAGGTGATGTGTATTGGTGAACATGTTACTGGCATAGTTGGCTGCTTTGCTCTTTATCCATGCACCCAATTTACTTCGTTATACTAAAGCACATTCGGTGAAACACGTAAAACTGGCAGACATTGCTAGGCCCCAAAAAGCACCACTTGAAGTGGTTGCTAGAAAATTATTCGAAGCTTAAACCATCTTCATTATATCAGTTCTGATCAGTCATATAGCGTGAGAAATAGCTGGAACAATCGTCTAAGTAAAACGTTTCGAATGTGTTCTCATTTTTGTGAGAACTGTAACATTCAAACTAATGTTTCATTCGCACTTGTTATGATAGATATATTCATGTCAAGCTATCATTGATTTTCCTGGTTATATTGCACGAAATGGCTACACTCGTTAAAAACAAGACTTCACCCACTGTCGAATGACTGTTCCGCGTCGCCAGACTTCAAATCGTCGTGCCTGGTCGGTCAGTACTGGTGCCAGATGTTGTCGGCCATGTGTCTCTGTATCTTCACCAGGCGCAGACACCTGAGGAAAAACAATAAAAGAGCGTTACAATGTGCACGGTGATTAACAATGTTGAAACCAGTAGACGCAATTCTTACACATGCCTACATCCCTTCACCTACTGGCGTCAAATGCGTAAATCCCACAGCGATGCGATCGAGATTGCATTAAAGAAACTGGTATCTCTTGCCAGCATTCGGCTGCGCGGCACAGAAATGGCGGCAAACCTCGCTAGGGTTCGCTTAGTGCATAGGTATAATAACTGCTGAAATGGTACTATTATTTGTATATGATGTGTGATCTAGTTTTGGTCTGTGTGTGGCGATGATGTGCAGTTGTTGTTGCCTGTACGTTGTGAATTTTCATTATGTATTATAATGAACAGGTTTACGGATACCGGCAATTTCGAATTGTTTGTGTTGCAATAAATTGTAATTGATTGATATTCGAATTTTAATGTACCTTGTAAAAATAGCAAGATCGCACTAGTTAGTTACTTGGATGTCGCAAAGTTGTTTCTTCTTGTCATGCATCAATTTTCTGATCTAAAGTAACCTTGTAAACAGTAAAATGAGCATTCTTGTGTCAATAGCGCCTGATGTGCTGTGATTGTCCGTGGATGTGTGTTGTTGGTTGATCGCATGTGCTAGAAAGCTGAATCGTATAAGTTATGATTGCTGGAATGTTAAGTTTCTGTGTTGATTGCTTAATTTGTGTTCTTTTCATGTATTTGAAAATGTGATGTAGTAATAATGTGCATGTGTCATGTGAGAACTGCTAAGTGATGTGGGGTGTGTAAGTGTGTAATTGATGCTTCATTATTTAATGTTATACTAGAAACACTCAAAAACAAGTTGTACGGTGCTTACTTAGCCAATTTTACACACTTAATTGTTCAGAACTATTAGCTAAGTGTCTTATCACAGACTGCACAAGAGTGATTGTGAAACTGGCTAGTTGCTGCTTCGTTGTTCCAATGCGATAACTGTAACATTCTAAGTAACTTCACGTAATACGAAACTGCAATTGTTCCCAAAGCCTTGATGGTGCATGAAATTATCGAAACTGAACCTTTCTTGTCATTTTCAATGCTGAACATCGCGGAATGTTAAGTAAACTGGAAGTTCTCATTTTTTGGACTACTTCAACATGCACTTTTTAGTAAATAATATCTATCAGTACTGATTTTCGTAAAATTGCAACCATGGACATTGTTATACAACTTCACCACTGCGCAAGCTGTTCCACGGCCACGATTGCATTTGAACGTACCTTGCCAGATTCGGCTTGCGCTAATTCTCAACATGCGAACACTGATGGATTACAAATACGCATGCCGTTTAAAATGTGAAATCAGTCCATTCTACACTGCCACATGCCTTCAGGGCCAATGTTCCTAAGCTTTATTCGTATGCAAATGAAGAATGGTTTTCTTGCAGCATTCGGCTCGCGACATATGGAACCGAGGGCATTCGCTACTTTGAATGCAATCCTATGTCGTTATGCACCATATTAAGATGCAGCGTTGTTTGCAATAATGTCTCTGCGTTCCTTTATTCAATAGCCCGCAGGTTGTATATGTACCGCTAGGACTACTGTTATTGAAGGTCTATGCGAATGCGATGTTTGTCTCATTTACAGGTCATTCTTCGAAGGTCAAAATTCACTCATCCTCGATTATAGCATTCGATCTGGCCATTCCGTATTTCGCCGTCGCTTGCATTATTTGCGTAGATTATACTCGTTCCTGATAGTTAACGTTGACAAAAGGTGTTGCATGCACGCCTGCTTGTTCGAAACTAAAATGTATTGGTATCATTACATGCGTTCTTTTCGATGATTTCATGTTCTATTTCACCATCGTTGCAAATAGAAGTGGATAATGCTTTCTCTATTGTTATTGTTACATATGTTCAAAATTTGGCCTTCTTCGTTGACAAAATGTAGGCGAGCACAACAACTTCGTCCAAAATGTACCTGATTTCTTTAGCGTAAATTTGGATGAAATATCATTTTAGTGGCTTGCCTCTATTTGGTTTGGTCACTGTTTGGATAGTGTCTCTGTGTCAGGATCTCTATGCGATGGCAATTGATCGGAAAGTGTGAGCGATTAGGTATATATAATTGTCGGAGTTGAATATATTTGTGCATATCTCATGACTCTCATTGTTTAATTACCGTGGAACATCATAGAATTCGACTGCTAGTTGCCTATCTTAGCGTATGTTTCAGAATGTTTAAATTGGCGTACGCAAGGTACATAATTGTGAGATTTATTCATTACTTGGTCATATGTTTATTGTTTAATGTGACCGTGGTTGTGAATGACTTGTGTGGTTGCTGTGTTTGTGTTCCTCGGATTATATTGTGCTGGTAAGGCGGCATATAGTATATTGTGTTTATTTTGTGGTGCTTGTGTTTGTGTTGTTTTGTTTTTGTTTATTGTTGTATATGTGTGTTGTGACAGCTGCAAGTGATTTTGGTGACATGTTACTGTGTTGGCTGTTCGTCTGCCATTTCTGTTCTTAGTATTTGAACTAATGGAATTAGCCAAAAAGCACTAATTTAGAATATTCAAACCACTCTTACATTCGTATTTATGAAATGGAAAACTGAAATTTGATTTTCTATTTGACAATTACAACAAGCCTTTAGATGAATGGTAACATTATTTTCCTGTTCAAATGCTACCCAAACTTCAACTGAGACGTTCCGGCAACTTAATTGGCTGCGCGCAATATGTGCCATGGTCTTTTAGGGAGACCTGGAAAACATTAATTAATGCAGTTAAATGTGAAACATGACCAATTCAACTCTCTCATTTCAATGTAACCCAGGTCTCGATTATTAAAGAATGATTCAGCACATTGTCCGGATATGCACAAGATTAAAAAGTCCAGAATGAACCCTCGCTGCATTCGTCAGAGGCAGCTGTTGCAGAGGGGGCCCTTTCCCGTATCTTCAGAGCACCACAAGGGTATTGCAGTAAATTACCATAGATGCCTGCAATCCTCTATGACAAAGTAAATCCGGATACACTTATTAAAAAATGGTACTCTGCCACTTGTCAGATAAGGCGCCGGAGGTTACCGCGGCGCATCGTAGCGCCATTTCTCACGCTTCAGGAGTTTTGTAGAAAATGAGGGTTTCCGCATCTATTTTGATCATCTTTGTTTCATACAGCGACACTATATGGTCACGCCTACTTCACTTGTATGAATGAGTTGAGTGATTAACACGTTAGTTCACACAACTTTCACGATTTTTATTCAGTAAGTCTCTCTCGCGTATAACCCAAACTGGTAGGCAGTTGATGCCTAACCATCTTCAAATTCTTAGTAATATTTTAGGTACAATTTGTTGCCACTAAATTATTTCGAATGCCTAATTCTTTGTTTTTCATTGACTTTGAAATTTATTTTCCTCAGCTTCCTTATCGTTGCAAAATGGCAGACAATAAATGTCCCCCATCTAGATACACGAATTCGTAAGTTTGGAACTATTTTTGAAGCTTACATGACGCAGGTTGCTTACTTTTTCGCATAGTTATGTAAACTCTGTGGCTAAATTGTACCAGTATTATGATTTAATATACCGTCTACTATGGTCAAATATTGCGAATTGTTTCTTAATTGCCTATATCAATGTCACACACAATTGACCGGGTAAAATGCAAGCAATTATTCTCTATCTGGAGACTTTTCTTTGGTTCTTGCTGAGGGCAAGGTCTTCTGTTTGGTGTTGTGTTGTGTGTGTTTTTGATCAGTACTATTATTGTTTCCTGAGTTCAAATATAACTTACGCTACACTGGTCAAATTTGGTGCCGAAAATGTGTGATTGCAATAAACATTGGTCTCAAATCATCGAATGATCTCTACACTTGTTTCAAATGTGACCCCGTGAGTTAAACAATAGCAAAGAATGAGGCACTTGTGTAGGTTGCCTTCGCCTGTTGCTTCCTCAGCGTACTGTTTCCCGTCGAGATTAGTGTGTTGTGCTTGGTGTCATGACGGGCAAGGAGTCACCTACTCAACTGTATTGAGTTGGTTGTTGTGTGTGTGTGGTGTGTGTGTGTGTGTGTGTGTGTGTGTGTGTGTGTGTGTGTGTGTGTGTGTGTGTGTGTGTGTGCGCGCGATAACGTGTGTGACATTCGCTCGAATGATGCTTATGCATATTAATGTTAAGATATTTACTGCGATGCGACATCGGCCTCTTACACAAGTTTCGTTTCGTGTGCCTTATTTTAGCATCATATTTTGACATAACTTAATTTGATATACAGTAATTAATGTAGCTAATTTGTCTTGGTGCAACAGAAGCTCGCTCACAAGTGATGTGTATTGGTGAACATGTTACTGGCATAGTTGGCTGCTTTGCTCTTTATCCATGCACCCAATTTACTTCGTTATACTATAAGTAAAGCACATTCGGTGAAACACGTAAAACTGCAGACATTGCTAGGCCCCAAAAAGCACCACCTGAAGTGGTTGCTAGGAAATTATTCGAAGCTTAAACCACCTTCATTATATCAGTTCTGATCAGTCATATAGCGTGAGAAATAGCTGGAACAATCGTCTAAGTAAAACGTTTCGAATGTGTTCTCATTTTTGTGAGAACTGTAACATTCAAACTAATGTCCATTCGCACTTGTTATGATAGATATATTCATGTCAAGCTATCATTGATTGTCCAGGTTATATTGCACGAAATGGCTACACTCGTTAAAAACAAGACTTCACCCACTGTCGAATGACTGTTCCGCGTCGCCAGACTTCAAATCGTCGGCCTGGTCGGTCAGTACTGGTGCCAGATGTTGTCGGCCATGTGTCTCTGTATCTTCACCAGGCGCAGACACCTGAGGAAAAACAATAAAAGAGCGTTACAATGTGCACGGTGATTAACAATGTTGAAACCAGTAGACGCAATTCTTACACATGCCTACATCCCTTCACCTACTGGCGTCAAATGCGTAAATCCCACAGCGATGCGATCGAGATTGCATTAAAGAAACTGGTATCTCTTGCCAGCATTCGGCTGCGCGGCACAGAAATGGCGGCAAACCGGAAGAGGCATTCCTACTGTGACGTCACGACAATACGGCAAACGCGCCATTTTCGTTTCTGGCGACGTCAGATTTCAAGATGGCGACGCCGTTGATTTAGGCAAACTGAGGGGGACCGCTTTCTCCCGTCTACTTCTTTCAATGTATGCACCCTGCGCGTGGGGATGTTGTTATCATGTACACGCATAGGACTACCGTGTTATTATGGTACAGCGGCCTGTGCGACATTCGCGTACTTTTTATGTACGATGCATGTTAATATGCGTGGCATATAGCACCGATTAGATTCAACAATGTCAGACTCTGTCCATCGATTTTTATATCAAGTATATCAGGTCTGCTGCGGCGTCCGCGCGTATTAAACCCGGCCCGTCGGCTTGCCAGTTTGATGCGCTAACCATTACACTACACGCGCCTTTCTCTCTTAATGAAGTTTTAAGTGTACGAACAAATGAGATGGGTTTTGCTATCTACGCAAGTGCCTAATTCTTGTCGAAAATGGCACAGAATTCATACTCTTGTTCTCATTCACATGGCGCATTGCACTTTTCGATCAGTTGTCAATGTTTCCTCAAGCTTTCCCCCTTATGCGTATGCAAATAGAAGTTTGGGCAGTATCTAATTTAACATTCGTACTGCTGAGCTTCACGATACTAAACTTAACGAAGAAGTTCCGTTAAAAATGTTGGCACTCTACTCTCTGCGATATGGAACCCTAAAACATGGTAACGGCGAGGCGATGCCATACACGACGTTTTCCATAAAAAACCGAGGTAAAGGGGGCCAAAAACCATTTAAAGGAACTTTCCTTTTTTGTTTGGAGGTTTTATATTAATTGCAAAAGGTCAAATAAAACGAAAAGGTGGGAAAGGGGCCTTGAGGAAAAAAATTTAAACAATTTCATCGAAAAGGGGCCAAGCGAATGTTGAATGAAAACAAGAAGAAGGGAAATTTTTGTGAAAATTTTCCCCCGGAAAAAAATTTTTTTAAGGCATTTGCGTAGATAGCAAAACCCATCTCTTTGCCAAAAAAATTTCTTTTACGAAAAAAACGCGTTAAATGTAGTGGTTACCCATAAAAGGGAAAGCCGACGGGGGGAAACCCGGGACCCCCGAGCCTGATATATTGATATAAAAATCGATGGACAGAGTCTGACATTTTGAACCCTAATCGGTGCTATACCCGCAAAATTAAAATTCATCGTACATAAAAAGTACGCGGCCACGGGCCGCTGAAATAATAACACAGCCCTAGCGTGAAATGAAAACCCGGGGGAAAATCATACATTGAAAAAAAGTAGAGGGGGTCTGGGTTTCCCGGCTCGCCTCTTGGCCGCCGAAAAAATGGCTTCCCCCTTTCCGTGACGCCCAAGTAGAAATCCCCTTTTCCCCGGTTTGCCCCCCTTTTTCCGCCCCGGGGAAACCAGTTGCTGTCTTCTGGGGTTCCATCCAAATTTTTGGGGGGGTGGCCGGTAAAATTGGCGTCTCTGGTTTCAACTTGTTAATCACCGTGCCATTGTAACGCTCTTTTTTTTTTTTCCTCGGGTTTTCCGCCTGGTGAAGATACGAGACACTTTTGGGCCCTGGCACCAGTACTATTCCAGGCCCGAATATGTGGTCTGGCGAGGGGGAAACGCTTGACAGGGGGTGAAGCCCTTGGGTTTTTAACTTCCATTTCGTGTTTTTAAAACCCGGGAAAAATAAATGATCCCCGACATGAATATATCTATCATAACAAGTGCGAAAAAAACATTAGTTTGAATTTTAAAGTTCTCACAAAAATGAAAAAATTAAAAGGCGATTTTTCCCAAACTTTTTCCCTCACGCTTTATGACTAATCAGAACAAATATAATAAAGTGGAAGCTTCGAAAAATTTTCCCTAGCAACCACTTAAAGGTGGTGGGGGGCCTGATGTCTGCCAGTTTTTGTTTCACCGAATGTTTTTTGTAAACGAAAAATTGGGTGCAGGGAAAAAAAAACAAAGCAGCCAATATAAAACCCCTTTAGTTTTTCCCCCCTTTTTAAATTACTGTATATCAAATTAAGTTATGTCAAAATATGATGCTAAAATAAGGCACACGAAACGAAACTTGTGTAAGAGGCCGATATCGCATCGCAGTAAATATCTTAACATTAATATGCATCAGCACCCGCGCTTGCCCCTTACGCGCGCCCCCCAAACACAAAAACACACACACACACACACACCACACACACACACACACACACACACACACACACACACACGCAAAACCCCAAAAACCCCAATTGGAGTAGGTGACTCCTTGCCCGTCATGACACCAAGCACAACACACTAATCTCGACGGGAAACAGTACGCTGAGGAAGAAAAGGGCAAAAATTTAAACAAGGGGGTTCATTCTTTTGCAAATTTTTTAAACTCACCATTTCTCGGCACACAAATTTGTACCTAGGTAGTAGCGTAGACCGGCTTCATATTTTGAAACATTGCCATGGAAACAATCACATACGCTACAGTGATCTATGCCAACTAGCCAGGTCTTTGGCAATGCCATGAGCGCTATGCCGACAAACAGGGAAAGCCAAAACCTAGACATTGCAGTCATGGCGAAATGCCATACGAAAAAAGAAATAGTTTTTCCAAACTACCCAGACAATTACGATATGGTATCCTAGACTTGCGTGCGGTGCACCACTTCTGTCGCGTCGTGTTCTGAGATGTGTTGTGTCGCTCACACTTCGGACTCAAAAAACCTGAAACGAAAGAGCAGACATTTCGCAAGTTCAGTATGAAAACCAAATCGCAAAGCAACTAAGAGGCAATAGTCGCATCATATCATCATTGATATTGAGCTGGCTACACAAATTGTACGCCCCCTACAAAAACCAATGTTTTTGGAAGTTTTGCCCTATCCCAGAGAGTAGAGTGCCAACACTTTGAACGGAACTTCTGTCGTTAAGTTTAGTATCGTGAAGCTCAGCAGTACGAATGTTTAAAATTTGATACTGCCCAAACTTCTATTTGCATACGCATAGGTGGAAAGCTTGAGGAAACATTGACAACTGATCGAAAAGTGCAATGCGCCATGTGAATGAAAACAAGAGTATGAATTATGTGCCATTTTCGACAAGAATTAGGCACTTGCGTAGATAGCAAACCCATCTCATTTGTTCATACACTTAAAACTTCATTACGAGAGAAAGGCGCGTGTAGTGTAGTGGTTAGCGCATCAAACTGGCAAGCCGACGGCCGGGTTTAATAGCGCGGACCCGCAGCAGACCTGATATACTTGATATAAAAATCGATGGACAGAGTCTGACATTGTTGAATCTAATCGGTGCTATATGCCACGCATATTAACATGCATCGTACATAAAAAGTACGCGAATGTCGCACAGGCCGCTGTACCATAATAACACGGTAGTCCTATGCGTGTACATGATAACCACGCGCAGGGTGCATACATTGGGAAAAAAGTAGACGGGAGAAAGCGGTCCCCCTCAGTTTGCCTAAATCAACGGCGTCGCCATCTTGAAATCTGACGTTGCCCGAAAAGAAAATGGGGCGTTTGCCGTATTGCGGCGCCCGGGAATGCCCCGGCAAGAATACCAGTTTCTTTAATGCAATCTCGATCCAAACAATTTTCCCTTTGACGCCAAATGAAGGGGTGTAGGCATGTGTAAAAACGTCTACTGGTTTAACAGTTTCCCGTGCCTTTGGCTCTTTTTTTTTTTTCGGGGGTTTTCGCCTGGTGAAAATCAGGCCATGGGAAACCTGGCTTTTTAAATGATAGCCCGTATGTAATCTTCATTAAAAGGGGTGGAAAATTTTAATGTTACAGTTCTCACAAAAATGAAACACATTCGAAACGTTTTACTTAGACGATTTTCCAGCTATTTCTCACGCTATATGACTAAACAGAACTGATATAATGAAGATGGTTTAAGCTTCGAATAATTTTCCCAGCAACCACTTCAAGGGGGGCGGGGAGCCCAATTTGCCAGTTTTTTGTTTTACCAATTCCTTTTTTTTGTTAAAAAAAGTTTGGGGGTTTAAAAGACAAACAGCCAAAAT